>JACGCN010000137.1:0-24030 GCA_014905825.1 Lyophyllum atratum
CTGTGATAATCAAATCGCCACATACTCCCTCATTTGAGAAAGGGATACCCGAGCTCCTAGCCTCTGAAGGTGATTCACCTGACGAGACGCCATCCGGCAGCCCTACGACTCCTCCAAATGATCTTGGTGCCCCTCCAGCTTACACCGGATCAATACGTTCAAGTCGACGTGCATCATATTCGGCTAGAATGTCTGCTAACGGTGCCGGGACGGTCTTAAGAGAGGTGGACATCGGCAGTGGGGTGGACACAATACGACCTGTCAAGAAAGTCGATCCTGTTGGATCATTGCGGCTCTCTGCTGAGTTGTGGGGAGCATGCGGCGGGAAGGGAGCGGGACCTCACCGACGTCAACAGCAACTCACAGACGGGGAGTGAGCGAGGTTGCGAAAGCAGGAAGGCTGTGTGTTGATGAAGTTGTGCTCCTATCCTAAAGAATGTTAGTAAAATTTCGTCGTTGTTTTTATGTGCTGATCCTCTCATACAGGCAATTCGGGATGACATGGACGCGCGCGAGATCGAATCACTTAGTATGCTGTCTAGGGGCTTCCTTGAACTCAAGGAAGCGAATCCCGAACTCGCCTACAACGTATTCTCGACATCCTGTCAGGAATAAATGAGTAGGTCTCCCTCAACATTACTGAAATTCTGCTAACCATTCTCACCCTTTAGAAATCAGGCTATCCGCAAACATGTCCAGACCACCCGTAGCCTCTTCCCCGCACAAGCGAATAATTCGCAAGAGCGAGATGGACTGCTCGGGGGCTTGTCGTGACTGAGGTGCAAGAGGACATCTCTGGGCTTCCGTCGACTTCAAATCCAGGGCGCGCAGTATCGCCCTCCTCCGCATCGATCGCCTCCGTCAAGAGTGACGATTCTACTACGGCTACACCGGCAAAGAAGTCACCAATCGCCGAACTCCTGTACTTACGATGGCTGGAAGGACTGAAGATCAAGTGGCCGAGCTTGATGTGAACTGCCCCGCGAAAACACAGAATCCTGTTCATCCTCATTCGTCTCTTCGTATCATACCTCAACCGTCGTCTACGTCCACCGCGCCCTTTGCTCAGCCCCCCGAAATATTAATGGTTATCTAACAAGACTCGTAGCTTTTTTATTTGGCGTCGCCCCATAACCTTTCTCGCGTGCACTTGTACATTTTTCACCGTGCATATACCCCGTCATTATGACCCCTCACGACACTGTTATGGCAAACTAATACCTACAACGACCCCCTCCACGATCACGACCCGTATATACGCCACATACCCCTTTCGCTTTGCTCTGGTGATCTCCCTCTTTATGTTGTTGCACACTGACCACTTATCTTTATCTCCACGGCGGATACTACTGGCGGTATCCCACTGCACACACCTTAAATAGCACATGCATAAGGTGATTCTCGTGAATATGTTTGCGACAAAAATGAACACAAGAAAACACAAAAATTTAAAATGTGCATTGTTCTTGACGTAGTTTAATGTGTTACGTGTAGAAAAGCGTACGAAATCAAGTTGGGGATGTTACGGATAGACCTATGCTCAACACGGGACTGATACAAAATTTGAAGGACCTTTGGGACGTAGTGAAGCGTATTTAACACGCTTTGGCGATTTTATATTGACCAGCAAAGTACCACCACCCAGACCAATCGATGTCGTTGCCGATCAGCTTGATTCTAACTTTGTGCTGACCAGCAGGAATGCGGAACGTTCCATCTAAGCGAAGATTTAGCAGTTATTCTGACCCCCCAGCAGAAGCGTGCTTACGAGCCCATCCCTTTGCAATACAGGCGTCAGCGTCAAGCCCACAGTGCTTGGAACGCTCGGTAGCAACGTCGCTGGTCTTGCCGACAGAAACGCCGTCCACGAAGACCTCGTAGCGTTCGGTTTTATTCTAGCAAGTGGCAGTCTAAAGTTAGCTTGGATAGACCCTCAAAACTCAGCACCCGTAGGGGTCGTCGCACCTGGTCATCTGGCATGAAAAATCAATGTACTGTTATAAATTATGCGTCTAAGAATGGTACTTACCGTAACAGTGATGTCAGTTGGATAGTCGTAGTTCACGTCAAATTGATGATCGCTAGACTTCCACTCCGCCTTCCAGCGCGAGAATTTGGTCCAAGGCTTCATCACAGTGGCCGTGCAAGGAGTCTTCGGAGGTTCGGGAGACGCCGTCGGTGGTGAAGCAGAAATAACTTGTGACGGAGGGTTTGGGTTTGCAGAGACCGTTACCGTCGCAGTGGCGGTCACTGTGGCAGTCACCGCAGGAGGGCAAGTGAGATCGAAACCTGCACCTTGGTGGATAGAGCCACCGCTCGACCCAGTTATCTGGGTAACCAACACAGAACTACCGCGGCGTTGCGATTTCGTAGGAGATATCCCAGATGAATCCAGCAGAGACACTTGGGTGAGCCGGACGGATAGTGATGATGCTGCTAACCGACAGGGAGGGGCACGACTGCTATAGAACCTGCCCCAGTGGAGCTGGGCTGCGTCTGGGCGACGACGTTCCCATTGATGATGATCTGCAGAGTGTTGCGCAGATCTATACCAGGCGTGGTGATGATGATGTCGTGACCTTCCGAGTTAACTTGGACGTGGATGGACGCCGTTGGAACATTGGTCGATCCCGGTTTCACGATGGTGAGATGAGACTGGTGTGAAGTGGAATCGAGAGGTCGAACGACGTTGATGGGAACCTGGATATGGCCATGGATGGCAATAGCAGGGCGAAGAGTGACGAAGTTGCTTCCCTCCAGGTACTGTAACATACCCACCGACGACGGCAGTGGTGAGCTGACCGTTGACGAGAATATTGAATCCTGGAGGGACTTGCACCTGGACGCTGGTCGAGGATCCCACAGGGAAGCTAAACTCAGGCTTCTCGGGAGACAGAGACCCAGAAATGATGGTGATTATACCCGTAGGCGGCTTGGTTGGTGCAGGGCAGATGCACCCTTGGGCAATGCAGCCTTCGAGTGTCTGAGCGGCAGTGAGCTGTGCGAGCAGGAGTAATGGGGTGAAATGTGTCCAACGCATGTTGAACCGATGCTGGATGCAGTTCCCTGCTGCTGGTTTATATAGAGGCGCGCATGAACAAATAGGTATACCCTGTGGGAGGACATATGGCTATGTTGGGCAATAGCACTTGGACGTGTCAGCTGTGGCTCCCATCCTTGCCATTCATCCTGCCAATTCCTGTCAATGTGTATCCCACAACAGTAAATGGGAGCCTGATATCGTGCGGAAGCGAGAAGCGGATGACGGGCGGGGTCTTGGAGAACGTCATGGTGTGAATGCATGTCATAGCAAGAAGACCATTCCGAGATCATTCTGCCATAGACGCGCGGAAAGACTCGCCATCCTGGGCCACGAAAACGCCTCGCTTCGTGAAACGTTCTAGCCAACCGGCCTTGACTGGCAACGCTTCAGCCACACTACTTGACTTCGTCACTGAATAAGAAACAGATCTTAGCAGTCGCAATCCTGGGGGAAATTGGAGAGAAGCAAAGTCGCTCCAAGCGCATTGCTGCTGGTTGTGCGAAGAGAAACCGAATTGGAAACCGAATAAGGTGGCGCAATCTGGGAGCATCAAAATGATGGGTGATCCTATCACGACTGATCTTATCTCTTATCTGAGTTCCCACTTCGGTTATTCCTCTCGAGTCTCAATCTCATGTTGCCGCTTGTTCATACTTCGCGATGCTATTCAGAAACAGACTCTATAGCAGTCATAAAGCTGGTAGGACTGGGCTGTCGCCCGGCATGGCCAGCTACCTTAGATAAGGGTGCTTTTGGCAGAGAAAGCAATTCAATCCGGTTGGTACAGGTGACATCGGACATGGTAATGCTTATGACAAGTAGGTGTTTACATGACATTGACAGTTTTCGTAGCTACAATAACATCACGGAGAGGAAGTAGTCCCGGGTCTGCATAGATTCAACACAATTCGCTCCTTCGATGCAGACCGGGACTTTGCAAATGCCTGAGTGAATCCCTGGCTTCCTCGGCAGCATTGGGGAATTCAGGCGCGACCCATCGGTTTGTCGGATTCGGCAAGCAATGCCCGGCGCCAAGCATGTGAACGCTCTTTGCATCGACCTACATAATGGGTGACTTCCCGTAAGGATCTGGAAACGATTTAGAATGTAGAAATCGTAGAAATGCCCATCAGCCGGGATGCCGGGGCCCAAATAGGTCGAATATGATGGCGAAAGTCGAAAGTTGGGCTCTTCAGACTTCATCGTCGTCAAGGAGCTAATTTTAGTCATTTGAATCTACAGAGGCATCCCGACCCCTCTGCAGCCCTCAAAAACATCCTCCAGAACTCGCTTATCATCGCCTACCTTCGTCTATCACTCGAATATTGACCGTTTCCCCGATCCCCCGTATGGCGGATCTTAAATTTCAGTCCAAATGGTTGAGCCACAGCTTTCTAGATCTGAAGTTTTGTGTCTTACGGTTTGACGACCCATCCTCCAGATTTTTTCGACGACCCTTCGTTACAAGTTTAGAAATCCTAGATCACTCTAGATCCTTACGGGAAGTCACCCAATACTTCGCGAAAATATTGGGACGCCATTCGCGTTCCCAAAGGTTACTCCTGGTTGGAAGTTCTCGTGTTCGTGTATACCTGCTCAGCTCTTCAGAACACTTTTTTAGCGCTCTGCTAACAACATCCTAGTATGCCATCAACATTTTCACTACAAGCCTCCCAGTCCAATGACCTGCGCCAAGCTTCACTGGATTCGGACTGCGTCCCTTACCCATCCGTATTCTACACATCTCTGTGTCCATGTATACGCCATGTACAATCTTTCCGAGTCTCCGACGACTCTCCAATCCCTGGACCGAATGACGATGATTAATTGGCCTCCTTCTTTCAACGCTTCACTGTGGTTCTTAGTATCGATAGCATCGCACCGGTCTATCGACATAGACAAAAGTCAAATACCACAAGTCAATATCGGTGAAGCCATAGAGATTGGAGTAGGAAAGTGTGAAACAGTGAATAGCCATCCTGAATGTGTGTTTCAGCCTCAACGCCAAGCGCGCAAAAGACAATGTTATATGATTCATCATGATCTATGTAAGTGCTCGTAACAAACGAATGTGGGAATATCAGAGAACGTGGAGAGCTGGTACTAGGGACATACATTATTCGATGGTAGTGGTAGATAGATTAGTCGTAGGGGATGGATAGTCCGTAATGGTGGCAGAATATATGCAGCAATGGTAGCAGTATAAACAAGGCGGAAAAGAAGTTGAAACCAATGTCCACCCAAATGTCCCAAGAATGATGTGATGTGAACACGAGATGTGAAAATGTCCCAGTGTGTCGCATATTGCGTATAACGTAACACACACGCAGTCGAGGATTTTGAGATCTGGTAGGTGATAGTCCACAGTCCGATGTTGACAACGTCCTTCTAAACAATTGGGTTATGTCAGAATCGAGAAAAACGCCATCATGGCTGGGGCGCAGAAAGACAGAATATAGGTCAGGGCCCGCGAGACGTCACAAGGTAGAAGCGCAGAAGCCGCGTTCGAGGTCTGCGACGACTGAAGCGTGTTGCCAGTGGTCGTCGCAGAGGTCGTCGTTGTCCGAGCGCTGGTGGAAAAAAAGTGCGGCATGAGTAATTAAATAGGTGGATGCCAAGCAATGTGGAAGAGAACTGACCTCTGGCTTGTTGAGGTCTGACCAGCAGTGGTTGGATTCTGTGGAGGAATCGACTGTGGCGCGGAGCCCCCAATGAGGCCTGCGAATGAGACCGGCGAATTTGAATCCTTGGAGTTCTGATACGTGGAGTTACCGACGAGACGAGCAAGGGAGCCGGTGCCCCACCCATTAGGCTTAATCAAGGGGTAGTTATCGATGAAGGCTTGCACAGATTGATCACTGATTTCATGTTCCAGGGTCATTATACCAGGAGATTTAGAAGCTATGGCAATGAATCGTATTGTGGCCACTGAGCAAGCGAGAAAGAGGGACGTACGCGCTGTGACCCATTTGGCGAAGGAGCTTGCAATTGCCTGCGGGGTGGTAGCTCCCGTTGTCAGGCCCCAGTCCTCGGTACTGTCGAAGCGTGGTCATTTTTCATTGAGAGGCGGGGGGGAAGAGGGAGGCTTACTCGTCATTCCAAATCACGGTCTGCATACCAAAGACCTGATTCACGATGATGATTACAAGGTAAAATAGGTAGTAAGAGTGATCGTTTACCTCAAGCGCTATGGCGCGCACCCTGGTGTCCGAGTCCCCATAGGGGGGCCTCCAGTACTTGGGTATGCGGCCGCCCGTCGAGTTCCTAATTAGCTCCGCAGTCCAGCCAAGCTGTTAAACAATGGTTCATGAGAAAGCTGGGTCCTCAAATTGACTGAGCAACTTACCTGTCCCAAAACCTCAAGATTGGTGAGTGTAGTCATGTACGGATGTGTCCACGTGTGGACAGCAATATCGTGGCCGGAATTATAGATATCTAAAAATATCTGCGGGTTCTGCAGGATGTTTTACGCCGATCATGAAGTGTGTCGCAGTCTCGTTATTGGCATTTAAGAACTGCAGAAGCTTGGGCGACACCTGAAGATCAGGGGGATCAATTTGTAAAGATCGCTCTTACTCGAGGTAGGTAGAACATACGGGTGTAGGTCCGTCATCGAAGGATATCGCGAAGAATCCATCTGGGGCGTCCCAGATATCGCCCGGGATCCTGCACTTGTAGGTCGCAGAGCAAACCTCCGGCCCGTTCGGATTGGTACCTGCAGGATACACAGGGTTTACGCCAGGTGTGCCCGAAGACTGCGGGATGTTCGGAATTTTCCCAGCGGCGACAGCGGAGTTCAGGGCGGCTACCCATTGCGGGGGGAGCTGAGAGACGTCTGGTGAGGAGATGGGGAAGGGACTTGACCATGCTGGATTAAGAGGCGAAGAAAATGAGACTTGACTAGTTTTAAAGAGAGGGCGAGGCTTACTGGGTGTGCCGACAGCAGGATAGTTTGTGCCATCGGTGGGCCCGCGCTTGAAGAGTGCATGGGCTGGATGGTCTCTGGGCTGGTACCAGGCACTTGGAAGACGTTTAGAGACACCATGAAACTCGTCGTTATGATCATGAATGGGAGGAACAAGTGCAGCGTGCACAGCTGGCAGCGCCACGAGGAAAAAGGACCACAACATGGAAGGAGAAACGGCGGAGGGGAAGACAAGGGAGGCCGAGTTTAATGGAAGACAAGACGGGGAATGGCACCCGCCTGGTCGGTCGTACTTATGGGTGGCACAAGGGCCACGACCCAGGGCTGTATCTGAGCCATATGTATCTCAGAAATTGCCACTCGGCACCTTGTTGGCTGTGCTATGTTTAGCCCGCGTATGCCTCCTTCGAGCCCGATCACAACACTTTATGTTTCAACTTTATGTATTACGCACACAACCTGATCGAGCAACACCTCCATCAATGGTAGCGGCGTACTTACGCCGTCACCGTAGACCATATCCGGAGCAACTCCGGGCTGATAGATGTCATCTGATAAGCATTGGGCTAAATACATCATGTCCGCTCCGTTTAACCGACAGTAGTGGGCGATGGTGCACCCGAGCCTCCTTCCTGATACTTCTTCCTCAAAACCAACACGCCGCCTTTCAGTTGCGCCACCTCCCGCACCAGGCCCGAGAACTCCGTCTTCTTGTCGCCGTCTGTCAGATACGGCGTGAAATGGTGGATGCACTCCCTAGTCGTCGCACTCGGCCTACTTGCCAACCACTCAATCAACATCACCTTCAGTTGCTCAGCGGGTACATTGACAGACGGAGCGCCCGGCGCTAGAGCTTTTCGCTTTTTCGGCTTCGGCGCTACGCCATTAACCCCATTGGTGGCTGGTATTCCGTTTCCGAGGTCGTCTGCTTTGCGTTTATTATTAGACTTCATCGCTGTAGGACTCGCTGCCCGGCTCCCGGTCGTCCCTGCAACTGGGCTCGTCGCGCGACTGATCGTCACAGGACTTGTGGCTCGGCTGCCTAGAGGACTATTTCCGCGGCTCATGTTGATAGACTTGAGTTTCGGCGCCTTCGGGCTCGTAGCACGCTTCGCGACTATCGAGTGCCCACCAAGGGCTGGAGAGGCCGCAGGAGAGGTTGCGCGGGAATCTGTGCCCGACGGGGGACGAGGAGCCCCTGGTTTGGGTGGTTGTGAGGAGGACCGTGATTCCACTTGTTGTGGTTGCTGTTGGATTGCAGGTTCCGTGGAAACTACAGGAACTTCTTCCTCTTCCTCTTCGGCCTAATCAGATTCTGGTTAGAATAGATGATGTACGCCGTGGTAGAAGTAAGACTTGCCGAGCTGGCATATGGATTTTCTTCCTCCTCACTCTCATATGCATCATTACCTTCCCGATTTCGAATGAGCTTCTGCATCGCCTTTGCCTGCTTGCTCATGCCAGGAAGTTCTTCCTCGTCTGATTCGTCGACGCCCGCTTCTCGAAGCTTATTAGCGGCCTTATATTCCCGCTTGAGTCGTTCCTGAAGAAATGTTATGTTCAGTAATGATAATGGAGGAAAGTGACTGCGTTCTAACCTCAAGCTCTTTCGCCTCCTCGTCGTTCTCATCAACATCCATTTGCTCTTCATCATCAGCGAAGTCTTCCTCGTAGAGTTGTTCATCCATGTCTCCCTCACCGCCCATCTCCTTCTCTCGCCGTCTTTTCACATCCCCCTCCTCGTCCTCGTCAAAGAGTCCACTCGTCCCACTATCCACCGTCTTGAGCTTGCGCCCGCCAGGCCCTAAGCTTTGTTCGGAACTGTGAACAAGTCCGCCAGCAACTGAGCGACCCTCGGCCTCCGCTTTGAACATAGCAGCGGTCGCGGCAGACGGACCCTTCCCGTTTCGGCTTGCAAGCCACGCTTGAGGATCTCGTTTTTGACTCTGGGTATACTATTCAGATTGTCATTAGCACCCACTGTCTTTGATAGTAATAGATGTCCTGCTACCAATGTTTCCACGTTCATAGTGTCTGTGGGGAGATCGTGTTTCATTTTTTTCTGAAACTTATACCACCGGTGCGCAGGGACAAACTTGAAGACGTCGTTCGCCGCGGGCATGAAGAACGCATGCGTCTCCGACCTCTCCACTTCCTCCATTTGGCCAATCCACATCTCCTCCTGGTTGACCGACGAGTCCTCCATAACCCATGGGTAACGCTCCTCTCTTCGAAGCTGTCGCACCTCCTCAGGTACAACGAACACCTGCCGTGTCTTCTTTTGAAACCTTTTTTTCCCAGTCATCGCGGGCCCCTTCCCCCTCCCACTGCCCGACGCCCCATCCCCTGCGTGTATCGGCCGCCCCTCTGCATCCACCATGACCATTTTCCCGTCCATTCCGATGACTGGCTTCCCGTCCGGGCCCAGCATCGGCCCCACAGCGGTGGGCACAGCATCAACGGCCTCCGTATCCCGTCTAAGCTCTTTCCTGTTCAGCTTAATGGGCGCCTGCCATCTCGATATGTCGACGGACTTGCGGGAATCGAACTTCATGACATCGTATTTCCACCCGTTGAGCGCAGATGACATGAGCTTGAACTCCTGGTACGGGCCTTCCGGCAGCTGAAGGTCCTCTTCTTCTGGCTCTGCTGGGATGGCACCGGGCTTGGGCTTAGGCTTGAGGCCTGGCGCGGTCGTAGAAGGTTTGCGCGGGGAGGGCGACGGAGCGGGAGATTCCTTTTTCGCAGTCTTCTTGGGGTGGAAAAGCAGGGATAAAGATGCTTTGGGGGCCATTGTGGCGGCGCAGAATATGGTATGTGTTGGGCTACTTAGACATCAACAAAGAGACCTTTGAGCGTGGCACGGCTGCAGGAGCAGTCGTTGTAACGCACAGTCAGTAGGGAGCAACACGCAGGAGCGGGTTCGGCGAGGGTGCTAGCGGCGCTGTGGTGGATGACCACAAAGTGAAGACAAGAACAGCTTGCATTTGTCATTGTTAATCATGGCCTCACAACGAAAACACGTCACAACAAGACGCCGCCGGAGAGACATGAAGGCGAGTTATACACAATTTGAATTTATATTCTCCGAGATACTCTGTATCTACTCTCATAAAAATAAGAAAAAGTTCGCACCAGGTAATATACAACGACTCCCTATCATACCCATACAAATCGATACACAAATGTTTTTACGGAGGCGGCTCCGTTCTAACAGAACCATTCTGCGATGGGAGTGGTGCTGATTGACCTGGGGAAATGATATTTTGCGAGGATGGTGGTCGAGACAGCGGAGGATGGGGTGGCGGAGCAGGATGTTGAGGTGAAGGGGCGTGTGGGTGTTGCATAGAGCCCGGCGGTGGAGGAAATTGTCCAGGCACGGGTTGTTGGCCATACATGACATGAGGGGGCGGGCCACCAGGACCGAATGGCATCCCTTGCCGTGTAACTTCGACCTCGTGCCTGAGCATCTCCATTTCCCTCGCCATGTCCTGGTGACTCTGTTTAAGCTGTGCAACGAAGTCGATGGCTGATGGGCGATGTTAGGCGATAGAACGTGCCCAGAAGCAAATGTGCCACACCTTTGCTGAGAATTTCCCACTTGCTTGCCTTCATACCACGGTCAGCTGGGAGTTGGTCACGTAGCTCATCAAACAATTCCTTCATCTCCTTCCGTCGCTTTCGCTCCGCAAGTTTGTGCGATACGCGTAGTTCGGGCGAACGGGAATAGGGCGTATTGCTCAAGTCCTTATGCCTGCCAGACCCGGTTGGCGAGGGTGCCGAGACCGGATCATCCTGAGTGGACGATGAGCCCGACTGGACATTGGCGTCGGCGCCGGGAGTGGGAGTTGGACGAGATGGTGGACGTGAATGGGAACGCAATGCCCTGTTTGAGCCAGCAGGATCAGGCACGGACATTCGGCGATCATGAGTGAAATTCATGGACGGGACCATGTTGATCTGTGCGGTAGGGTCGTATGGGCGATGAGTGGGGGCATTGGGGTCTGGATCTGTGTGCATAGGAGCGGGACCCGATTGATCTGCAGGATTAGCTGGCCACGCGAAGGTTGCGATACCAGACGGCACTCGGCTTTGCGGGGAATCCGCTCCGGTAAACCCCGAAGTATACCCCAGGCTGGAAACGTTGGAAAAAACCGATGACGTAGAGTTCCGTCGGTCGTTAAGCCACCACTGTGCCGTTCCCCGTGAGTCCACCGAATTCCGACGCTCGTTCAGGCTTAGCTGCGCTATCCGTTGCGTGTCAATCGCTGACCCCCGTCGCTTCGGCGCCGGCCCCTCTACCGCACTCGGCACTCCAGGTCCAGCCAGCTGAGGATCGATCTCTTCCCCCACCGCAGGAAACACGTTTCGGTCTGCCGACATCTTGCGCTTACTTCCTACGTGCGGGATTTTGTCTTGCCCCACCGCAATTGAATGCCGGCGCATGTTGTAATCAAATGGCTGCACTTGCTGACGACCATCAACATCCATATCTGTGTCGTTAGACCTCGTGGCTCCTGGCAAGACGATCAGCGGATGGACATGGTACTCACAGGACACCCACCTGAGTGGTGTAAACTAGGATCCATGGGCCCTTGAGAGCCCTCGTGAGTTGCCGGGCCAGGACGATTACTGGCCTTTTCAAGTGAAGGTGAGCGCAGGAGGTTTCGAATTTGCAGGCTGTCACCGGGTAGATGGGGCGTGGCGTCTCCAAAGACATACGGGGATGATGGACGTGCTTCGGTCATCGGGAGCTTTGAACTGCGTTCGTGGTTCGCAGAGGATGAGCCGGACGAAGCAGAACCAGGTTGTTCGGCTGGCGAGCGGAAACTCGTGTTGAGTTTCATGTTTGACGCTGTATGCAACGAAGGGTCTGTAATGGACCCTCGCCGCTGGTTCTGCAGATACTGAAGGGGAGCCAAGGGCGGTGGCGACTGCCTGGACAAGAACTCCTTGTGAGCAGATCCATTAGCCTTTGTAGTACCGTTTTGTGGAATATGAGACATGGGGCATAGGCGTAGTGTGATGCGACCAGGGAACAGGTTCAGAAGGCTCAGGAGGACGAGGAGGACGAAGTCGGAGAACCGACAAGTTGACAGACAGATTCTGGCAGGCGCAATTTGGCAGCAATCTGGGCTTTTGGGTGTCTCTGAGGGTGATCGATAAATTGAGCATATCGCGTGGTCATGCCAAATCTGGTTATATTGGAACAAATAACAGCAACGTGCGACTCTGCCACACACACGGCAGTTATATTTGGCGCAGCACCGTTTCAGTCAGTGCCGCCCGCGATTCGGTCGTCAGTACGATCGTTCGCACAAACCCTCCTCCACTGTTCCGCGTCATCCTCCCGAACCGATACTTCTGCTGATTCAGCAGTTCCTCCATGTCCTCTGCCGCCACAATATCCCGTATACTGGTCTCATAGTCCATTCTTACCTCGGTTCGGCGCATCTTCAATACTGACAGGGGTACAATGCCGCCCAGTGCTTCAGCCATCTGCGATTGATGATCCACGCGAGCGCGGAACAGCTCACGCGCTCGAATAGGGCTGATGCTGCTTGACGTCGGCCCTTGCGTCCTTCCGACCTGGAGGGCCTCACGTGAAAGGCACATTGCCGTTGAAGCGATCTCCTCGTCGTGGTCTCGTAAATTGAACGACCCTTCTGTGGTCCTTGGGCAGAACAAAACTCGGTGGCTGATTTCGTCATCATTCGAAGGTTGGCAGTCGCTCCAAGCAAGCGCCTAAGAGGAATCGAATCAAATCAGTCCCTCTGAAACACCGCCGTGCTACGGACGCACCTCTGAAGTATCCCAAGCTCTCCGCATGAGATGACTGTCCACAAAGGAGATAAGGTCTGCGTGACGTGCTGCCAGCAAACGACGAGGTGGCGCTTCGGTTCTCATTACCGTGGCAAGTGAGCCTTGGTCTGCTGACGGCCCATCTGGTGATCTCCTAGGCCCTTGTTCTATAGACCAATTCCAATCACAGAGATCTTCAATTATATCTGCCGCTGGTTCCCACCCTGAAGTGTATTCAATTTCAGAGTCAGCACTTGAGCACTGAAACTGAAGACAATTGATCGCGCGTCGAAGATCTGGCGCCGGAAAGTCGCCTGATGTCGGGGGAGTGGGGAAATCTGGGACATCGAGAGAGTCAAGCCTGGGGGCGGAGCCTCCGTATAGTTGGAGTAACCTATTCCGCTCCAACACATATCCTTCGGCGGAACACAGGCCCTGCAGGTAGGAAGCCGCAAGCGGCGGTGGGCAAGGTTGGAAGTACAAGACGGTCTGAAGGGGAAGGTCTTGCGTGGGTACGAGGGAGATATCTACACGAAATTTAGGTTAGTCTTCTACCGATAAACGACAGCGTGTAACACTAGCTACCGTTGCAAGTGCAGACGACAGGCCGCCTACAATCTTTGATGAATTTAGTGACCGCAGGCCAAAAACCGTTATCGTCTTGGAAGAGAATATCCACTTCTTCGAGTAAGATCAGAGATTGTCGAACAACGGGTGCCGCCTCCATCACATCTGCGGAGTATGGAGAAATGAACCCAAAATCTTCTGAGGGTGGGTGAGCATTCTCGATGTCGTCGATAGGTTGTTGGTTAGGCATTTCGTCGCTGCTCGCCTTGAATAGTTGCGTGAGTGCGTTACGACCCTTGGATATGCCTGCATCTCCAGTTCTCGTTTTCCGCACAAGATGATTTCTACCGACGTCGCCAATTAAGGTATCAATTCCATGACCACTGCGTTTACCTATTCCAGGATAAACCTCGAATACCTCCCATCCAAGTTCTTCAGCGCAGGCGTATACGGCTGCAGTCTTGCCAGCACCAGAAGGGCCCGAGAGAAGTATTGTATTCGTGAGTGGGTCAAAAGAGCGATGTGGGAAGACCTCTTGCTTGGGTGTGGGCGCAGGAGACGATGGTTGGTAGGCGTTGGAATCGTCCGATGGTGGACTAGATCGCCATCTGTCAAAACTTGTCTCGGGTGCATCACAGTTAATGCGATCCTCTTCTGCTTCCAGTGCGTCACTATTCACAATCCAGTCGTCCTCGCCATCGGATTCGATTTTCCGCTTTTTTCTTCCGCGACGCTTTTCGACAGCGCGTACTACTCTCGGTCGCTTGGTACCCCTGGCATCAGCCTTAGCCTTCCCTTTGCCGCCGGAATTTTCCTTGCATTCCGACGTCGTATCAGTCGACAGGTGTAATTCAAGTGCGCGTAGCCAATCCCGCAGATATAGTGCGTTTTCTTCATTGCCTAGCACCTCTGCAGCTCGTGTCGGGTGCCATTTGTCTACCCACATGCGATGGGTTGACGAAGAAGGTATGGGCTGTGTTTCAAAGCGTGCAATGGCAGGATGGCGTAGATCTTCATCCGGGATAGTTGACAAGTAGGAGTCTCCTGCCGTAATAGATGGTATATATTGTGGGGATATCGAAGTATAGATTCTGCTTTCGTTCAGATTCCGTAGGAATAGTTCTGATGCTTCGTCCGGAGTTTCCGTGGAGCTCGGGGCACCACGTCTGGCCCGGCGACCGTAAGGAAGCGCTGGCGAGCTAAATGAATGCCGTTGACCGTAAACATGCTGTGAGGTTTGATCAGGATATGGTGCGATTAGGCCGTCGGCCCCTGGTGATCGGGGAGTTACAGTCACCGCAGCAGGTGCCGTTGGAAGACGAGGGGTAAAAAAAGGTGCGAGTGATTTGGATGGACCCGCATTACGTGGGCGAATGGCTTTCAAGGGAGAGGAGTCCAGAACAATGGGATCTTCCTGGCTGCCACCTTCCACGAGCAGGACAGAGTCCGTAAGGTTCTCAGATGATAGATTGCTCGTAGATTCATCGTCTATGACTTCAATCACGGCGTGTTCGCGTATGCTGAGCTGTTCTGGTGGAGTATGTGATTGCGGCACTGATGGTGTTGACTTTGCGAAGAAAGGGTGGATCGGTCGAGGTTCCAGACTTGCTGTGACGTGGTCGGGATGCATACACATGAAGACAGTTTCCTAATTCCGGGCAAGGCTTCACTCACCTTGCCTCATTTTTTCCACCACCGCGGCCGTACAAATCTCGTTGGACTCGGGCGCGCAAGGACTTGAAGGCACATTGACAACATAGTTGGGCTCGCTGGGTGCTTCAGGACGTACGTCCGGTACTTCAGGTGCATCTAGAGCATCGTCAGCTTTCTTTGGGAATAAGTCAAAGAGGGTTCTCTGTTTCGTTGCAGACTAGTTCAACCACGGTGAATATAGGTGACGAAGGCGATAAATGAATGCAGACTGACTGGTTTGACTTTTGATTTTGTCTGGGCACTTTTCTTCTTCTCAGCCATTGTTATACGCGCGTCTTGTCTGGAGCGTGTCGCGGTTGTAGCCAGGTAGAGACTCAAGTATGAGTTGGACCCGGTCACGACAAGGCTCAGGTCACGACGCGTCCCAGCATGTGCTTCGTCCGCGTGACTTGAGCCTCAGGCTGTGACCGGGGTCGCCGGACAATGTGGCCCAGGACTTTAACTCGTCCCTCCCTTTAACTAAGATTCTGAGTTCACCAGGCTGGATGGCATCCCACAGTACCTCACGACGGTGGCTTTCGAAGGAATACTATGGTGTCTCCATGATTTCCCCTGCACTTACAAGTCTCGGGCTGACTTCCTGGCAGAACAGAACGGAGACCATGTGGTCACCCTACAAAGTCCTCCCTCTGCCGTGGAGTTTGCTCAGTTAGTCCACATATCTAGACCTGTTGTGATAAAAGGTG
Organism: Lyophyllum atratum; assembly: GCA_014905825.1. Classification (NCBI taxonomy): domain Eukaryota; kingdom Fungi; phylum Basidiomycota; class Agaricomycetes; order Agaricales; family Lyophyllaceae; genus Lyophyllum; species Lyophyllum atratum. The sequence goes on from JACGCN010000137.1 coordinate 15,737, forward strand.
CCAGCGATCCGACATACGTGATATTCTTTACAAAGCTGATCACTGTACTTGCCGTGGTGACAGGGTTCAAGATCCCTGCGTCGACGTTGTGGTCTGATGCACATCTCACTAAGTGTATGGGTACCCGAAAAATATCTATAGCCGTCACCCCCAATGGGTCAGACCGTGTTTCAGTCTATCTTTCCACCGAATGACGCTTGTGTAGGCTCGCTGACGCTGTCCACCGTGGTCCCGACAATCCAACTTTACTTCGTCGAACCACATGTGGAAACAATGACGATGATGGAATTTCTCTCGTACATATCAACAGGTCCGACGCGAGATCATAAACTTATCAATCTTTCCTGTACACTGATTGTACACTGTCATAAACCCAGGCTCGAACTCGCTAAGTTCGGAAGTATGCTATTTACAGTCCCAGAACGGCAATCTATACTCCCGGACTGGTACCGACTTCGAGGAAGCAGATGTGAGCTCGATATCAGAGTTTCAGCCTCTGAGATGTGATGTTCCCAGTGATATCTCGTGGTGTACTGAAGCCCTTGGTGTGCACTTTCCTCGCGCTTATATATTGAATTCTATTAACGTGGAACAGGGAAGTCTCCAGATGCTGTCAACTTGTGGATTGGTGACAGCCGGAGTATCACCAATATACATAGCGGTGAGTAAGTTGCGTCAACCCCCTACACCTCATCAGCGCTGATAGTTAGCAGACCCATATGAAAATATCTACACTGTCGTCCGTGGAGCTAAGCACTTTACGCTACTTCCGCCAACAGAGGGATGGTGCTTGAATGGTAAGGACAAGTGCATTATTCTCTTCAGAGACTATTAAATATTTTTAGAGCGAAAATATCCTCATGCTACGTACGCGCGATGCCCTTCGACATCAAGATTGATCCTTGTGCCATCCACCGACATGGATGAAGTCCGCTGGTCCTCCGTTGCTGAGCCCCATGTACAAGGTGCCCTTCCGCCCGACGCTCATCCAATTCACATCACGCTTGGTCCTGGTGATACTTTGTATCTTCCCGCAGGCTGGTGGCACCACGTACGACAGTCTGGAGACACTACTATTGCACTTAATTGGTGGTACGATACCTGAAATGCGCGGTATGTCCTGGGTTGTACTCAGCTTTCTTCGAGGGATCGAAGATGTACCTCGAGGGAATAGTGATGAAGACGAAGAGCAACAGTGACATATAATACCGTAGTTTTCAGTGCGTTTAGTAGATAAGTTTCAAGTCTGAGCGCATGGATTCGAGATCTGAATCTATCTCGAATTTCGATCACGGTCACGGTGACAGTCACTGGTATTGTCACAAAAAATTGAACGTTCTTCGACCTACTCATTACCTCCTACCGCTCTGATACCATGCCCAAGGACAAATCGGAAAAAAAGGACAAAAAGCGAAAGGAGGTTCTAGATACTGAAGAAACGGTTGACGTAGAGATGGCAGACGCAGACGGCCCAAAAGTATTTAGCTTGGTCTTACCCTCCCTTCCTTATTATTTACCGATATACAACGTCTAGTCACCCAAAAAAGCGAGGAAGGAGAAAGAGGAGGTCGTCGTTCTGCCTGAGGATCTGTCACCTCTGGCTCATCCACTTGCCCAAAAAAAGCTCGTGAAAAAGCTGCATAAAACTATAAAAAAAGGTATGTCATGTTTTGGTGCTTGCACCACATAAGCTGAAGATATCTGTAGCTTCAAAGGCACGCCAAGTGAAACGGGGGGTGAAGGAAGTCGTGAAGGGTATCCGCAAGGGTGAAAAAGGGTGCGTCTCCCTGTTCCCTGTCTTTGGTATTTTTTAATCTTCTTCGTAGACTTCTGATCCTGGCCGCGGACATCAACCCAATCGACATTATCTCGCACCTACCAGTGCTCAGTGAAGAAGCCCAGATACCATATGTATTCGTTGCCTCAAAGGAGGAACTTGGTCATGCGAGCTCGACGAAACGACCAACGAGTTGTGTAATGGTGTGCCCCGATCAGAAGAAGAAAAAGCGGAAAGAAGGGGAGAAGGAGGACAAGGATGATGACTACCGAGAGCTTTACGATGAGTGTTACAAGGAGGTCGAAAAGCTGGACACCCAGGTGGTGTTCTGAATATTACACGTCGTCCATACACCAAGCGAGCACATGTCCGATATTTGAGTTTCGCACGATGTGGACCGACTTCATTTGACTTCATTTCCTACCACCAGCACAAACGCTCGATACCCCCCCGTACATAACATACTCACCCTAGACTTCCTTATTATTATGCCTGCTACAAAGTCGAAAGCCGCTCCAGCAACCAACGGCGCTGCCTCGAAAGGAAAGCCTTCCTCTGCCAGCGGTACCGCAACTCCCGTCTCTATCCACCGATAAAAAGGACACGTTGGACGTCTTGGGAGCTTTTGCTGGTACAAAGCCGGACAAGAAGGTTTACGATGCAGAGCAAGAGACGATTAAGAGAGACATCGATGCTCTCCAAGTCAAGTTGGTAAGTGACCTCATTTTTTAAGTGCTATGCCCAACGCTAACCGGAAACATTAGTCCGCTGTGCGGGACAAAATTTCTCTAGCAACAAAAATCAGGCCCTGGAAACGACCGCCGTGCAGCTCTTCGTACGGAGCTTGATGGTATTCGTGGGCAGCAGTCCAACAACAAGATGTCCAGAGGAAAGGCCATCGACCAAGTGAAGGCCCTCCAGGATGGCATTCAAAAGAAGGTTCTTGTTGTGTTCATCATTGCCACTTCATATATTTAATTAACGCACATTCCTTTTTTAGGAATAAAGATCTTCAGGCCGCAAGGGCGAAAGCGCAATTTAAAACGGTTGCAGATGTTGATGCTTACATCAAGTACGCTATATCTAACACCGTACTTCATTTCTCCCTGCTGACGAAAACCTCCCAGAACGTTGGAGAAGCAGGTTGAATCCGGCAATATGAAGCTTGTCGACGAAAAACGTGCGTTACAGGAGATCAGCACTAGCAAGCGGAACCGCCGCATCGTCGAGAGCTTCCAGGCAGATCAGGAATCTATTGAGGCAGACCGTGCCACACTCGAGGAGCTTCGGAAGCAGATTGAGGACCCCGAAGCCAAGGCTCTTTCCGACCGCTACGATACTATCAAGGCAGAGCTCAACGAAATCCAGAAGGAGGGCGATGAGGCTTACGCCGGGCGCTCTAAACTTTTCGCGGAACGCGACAACATCCAGGCTCAACTCAATACTCTCTTTAACCAGAAGCGAGAGTCCGCTCATCAATTCCGAGAATCGAATGATCGTTATTGGAACAAGGTTAACGAGGATCGAGCTCGGCGTGCGGAGAAGGCTCGCACCCAGCGAGCTGCTGAGGAGGCGCAGAAGAAGCAAGAAATTGCTGAGCGACTGCGCGAAGAGGCAGAAATCCCTGCCTTCCAGGCCCAAATTGAGGATTGCCAAACTCTCATCGACTTCCTCTCGGGAAGAATACCGGCAATGTGACTTTCAAGTCTGCGCCGCTGTTTGCCAGGACGGAAGTCGCAGGAGTTCCGAAGCTCGAGATTCGGCAGGTTGAGGCTGCGCCCGAGGGGTCGATCGTGCGGCAGAAGAAGAATGTGGACGAAGAGTCCTACTTCGTCGGTGGTAAAGGAAAAGGGAAGGGTAAACGGGGTGCTTCAAAGGCAGCCGACCCCAATGCCCCCCTGCCAGCCCATCAACTGCAAATGCTCCCTTGAACCTCCCATTGCCGACTCTTTCTGCCCTCCTGTCGCTCTCGATCTCTCCTCCTGCCTCGGCAGCCGACGTGCCGCGTGTTTGTTGAGGATCTCACGACGAAGAAGATCTGGTTCGAAGCCAATCAGGCTCGCGTCACTGCAGAGAACGTCGCGAAGGCCGAGAGCGACATCAAGCGTCTGACGAAGGACGTCCAATCAGTCGGATGTCCCTCCTGTTGCTGGTAGCGAGTATCCCAAGGAGCCAACCCCGACACCTCAGGTTGGTGATGTACCCGTCCCGGAACCACCCATACCTGCTGCGCTGGAAAAAGTTGACACCGTTCTTGAGCAAGAGGCGGCTGCTGAGGCAGAGGAGTCATGAAGGCAATTACGTTGCGCGATGGATGGAATAGATTTTGTTACTCATGTTTCAGTACTTGAATCTACTCTTCATACAATACCGACTACGTAAGAGCAGAGATGAAACAAACTCGAGAGAGTATATATAAGTGATAGAGATATATATCGATAACGAAATCCTCAGGGCCAAGATGTGTACACTATTAAGGAACGTGAGGGCAGGGGGAAAGCACAGAAAGAGAAAAGACTAATACAGGGGGGGCGGGACGAGTTCGAGGACGTAGGCTGGACAAAAAAAAACGATAACAAGAGGCTATCACGAAAACCGAATAAAAACATCCACGTATTAAACCTTGGTCCACACCTCCAAGACAAGAAGAATACGTATTATACTCCAGACGGCTCGGTTTTGACGGGCTCTGGGTCAGGATCTGGCTCGCTGCCTGGCGTTGCAGGACGAGTTCATTCCCAGATCCTGAGATCCGAAGTTGGTCACGTCAAGGAATTTCCAGAGCCTGAGAAGTCTTGATATGAAAGGCCAGACTGATGCGAATCGTCCTGAGGTTGCAGAGGTATCCATGTACGATAGTGAGCCCGTATGCATCGGAATTGAAGGCAGACGAGGAGGGATCGAGGGAGCCCGAAGGGAAGGGGTCGTTTTGTAGTGCAGCAAGCATGCTCGAGGTGGTCGGAGTGTGGGCCATCATATGTTGTTGTGGCCGTACATCCAAGGAATTGAAGCTCTCCTGTCCAGCCATCGGCGACAGAGTGAAAAACTGTTGCTGCATAACAGGTTCCACGGAGGCCGCTACTGAGTTCGTAGACAGCGCCACGCTTCGCAAAACGTTGACCGCGATCCAGTCACTAACGAAAATATGAGTTAGCGACCTGTCGGCGATTAGTACCAGAGGTATGCATCTCACTCAAGGAACAGCTTCATGATCTGGAAAGCACCGAAAGCAGGATCGCTGCGAATAGTCTTGTCGTCGATAAGTTAGGTTGGTCCACGTTCACGTTGATCCACACTCACCAGATCCCGCATGACCTGACTTGTAACAATATCCCCAGCGAATAAGGACACTCCGTGGAACTCATCGTACTCCTCTCCTCCTGTCCGTTATGATGAGCCCTGCTTGCTCCCCATTAGTCGTTCGCAGCACTTATCCGCCCACGCCATCACCTCCCGAACCGGTTCATTAGTCTTGGTCAGGCTGTCCAGCATCTGCACAAATTCGACTTCCAAAAGCTGTACCAAGTCCTCGTGGCGGCAATTGCAGACCAGGGCCGACTGGTTCCGAACGGATTCGAAATCAACTTTATGCCAAGATCGACGCATCTCTGCAAGTTGCTTTTGGTTGGTGAGAACGGTATTTAGTGCTTGAGTGACTTGGTATATATCGAGGAATCGCACTGTTGTGAACAAGAGCATTAGTAGAGCCCATGCAAAGGAGGGAGGTTGAGTACGAACAAACAAGGTGGCCAAATCGTGCCCCGAGTTCCACTTTTGGCTCGACGAAGGTATTACCGTAATTTTCGAGGGCTGCCAATAGTATCTTCTCCATCTTATTCGCCAACTGCCGTAAGGCTTGATAGTGAAGCCGCGCTTATGGGGGACAGCATCTGCAGCCGCAAAATTTCCAGAATTTCCTGGAGGAAACTCGTTAAAACGATTGCTTACGCCTGAAAGTCGAGGTAAACTTACGTCGTAGACAATGGCATCCGCCTTGGCCATCAGCCCTGCGATCGCGGGGGCATGAACGATTTCACGATGCTGCCCACCCAGATTTGTCCAAAACGCTCGCAGATGCATCTCAAACTGGTCAAAACGGAAGGACCTGACACTCTCGAGAAGAGCATCTAGGTGGTCCTGGAACCAAGCCCCAGACCTCCGAGCAAGCACTGTGTGGTGGGTCGAACTTGCGCCAACAGGCATCCTCAATGGACGAAGTGAGCGAAACTGACGAACGGACAACACTTGCTGAGGTGTGAGATACGGGACCGGGCCGTTACTGGCTTGTGGCGAATGTGATTGCACGGTCAGGGCCGGCTCTTGCTGGGGATGTCTACGAATGGACGCCTGAGGTGGGAAGGTGCCTGGTGGCCGCTGTGCAGATTGAACTTGGGATAGTAGCGTTGCAGCCGTTGGGGTCTTGTCACTCAAGTCATTAGTAAATACAGCGCTCTTGATGTCGTTGGATAAGGTCAAGGAGTTTCTCTTGGATCCTATCGCAGAACGAGCCTCTTCGGAATCCTCATCATCGTCCTCGTCGGAACGGTCTTCGCTCCTGTTGGCCTGAGTCCGACTGTTCCTGCGCAAGACGGCGGCATTGACTGACGGTTGTCCTGCATTAGTTGTTCGATTTATGGATATAGTCCTGAAGCAATTCGGCTTCCGCCGAAGTCGCTGGTCGAATGCCACAATCTGCCATCAGTGACTGATGAGCGATCGGAATTGATAGAAGAAAAATGAAATGTCCGCACAGTGATATTTACTGTTCCCTCTGACACCCAAACGTCGAGTTTTGATAGTAGGAAAGCACAGACGGATTGCTTTGCCCAAGGTGGCAGTGTTGATGTGAGGGATGCCGTACTGGTCGCAGACCGACGATAGGAAAAGTAGAGCCCCTTGACGTGGAACATTCCCATCCGGGTAAGGTGCATAGTTCGCCGTTAGCCTGTCCATGTTTCAGCGAGGATCAAAAAAATTATATTTTGACATGAGCGGCGCACCATGCTTGAACAAAAATTTGTTTCGCCCTGTCCGACGCACTCGTGGTGGTGGCTACGCGCACATTCGCCGCCAGCTTTCTCAAAGCCTGATCAGGACTAATAGTCATCCGGCCAAATGCGCCAGCAGCATGCATGGACTCGTGGCTAGGCGCCATGGTCTGACCTCCTCCAAACATGCTGTGGTAATCATTGGAGCTTCCCAGGTACATCGAGATGTCATCTGTTTCGCTGGACGATGAGTGAACGATGTCCGTATCACGGGGGTAAGGCGATGCGGCAACGCGGGCTCTGATGTGACTGGGACGCAGGGGACCTTGCTGATGTTGTGGTTGGGCGGCGACTGGCGCGAGTCGTCGTTAGTGGAATTCAAGGCAATCGGGAAAAGGGTATAGAATGAATCCCGTACGTGGTCACCATGAATGGAGTTGTGGTGGTTGAGGTGGTAGGAGGCCCGGTAGAGATCGTCTGCAGATGGGGGCATGGATGGTGGAATCCCCCCTGAGAGGATTGGGTCGGGAGTAGTGGAGGAGTGGGCGAGGACGAGGAGACCGAGCTGGATCGCGAGTGGGGGTTGAACTGGCAGGAATCGAGAGACATGCTGGCAGGCATCATCTGCATATTGACAGCAGTCATGCTGGGGGGGTGAGTAGCGGCTCTGAAAACGAGATCAAGGCAAACGACAGTGGTGCTATGTGGTAAAAAGCTTGACGCGGACCAGCCGAGGAGAACAGAAGATGAAGAAGGGTGGGGAGAGGAGAAAACGAGGGTTAGAAAGAGAAGGTTATAGTGCAGTCCAGCGTGGAAGTCGACGGAAAGCCCGCCGAGGACGATAAGTAGAGCGGGATGCGTGAGGCTCGAGGTTCGGAATGAAGTGTTGGTTACCAGATCACCCACCGTACCGGTATAGAGGTCAATCGTCAAGACAACAGGCACTTGTATCTTATAATCATCCCCTCCTGCCAGAGCCACGTTACCGGCTCTATTCTCACGATCTCATCAATACTCGAAAATGATACACGAACCCCTATCCATCACAGCCCCTCCGTTTCACCCCTCTTCTCCCCCCATATACATGTATTTCCGGAACCGCCGGCGCAACTTCTTGTGCTGCTTGTCCCCCAACTTCTGCGCGCAAGCTCTATCCACGATGGGATCGTCAAGTCCTCCATCTCATACGGCGCGTACTTCGACTCTGTCACACCTGAATCCCGCAGCGATTTCGGGAGATGGCGCAGCGGTATGGGATACTGGAATCTGTGCCCTTTGCCGAACGGCGGCGGGTGTAACATCTTCGGCGCGAACGTCAGGTATTCCAGCCTAAATCGTGGCCGATGTGTTTTGTTCGCGTCCTCCAGATCAGGCATATAGTACTGGAGAGCAATTATATGTCAGCTCTCGGGTGCGCAGCGCTGACTGTGCGCCTACCTGAGCATATCCCAAAGGGGTCCACTGTTTGTTGGTAGAGAGGGCGATTCGGGGTAGAGTGCCATGTTTCGTTCAAAAAACACTTCCATGTT
>JACGCN010000138.1:0-24018 GCA_014905825.1 Lyophyllum atratum
GCGATAACCCTTACCGTCGGATTCCTTCGTTCAGTTACTAAACCATCATGCCTGTAGCGAGCTGAGCCCAAATACGCCGATGAAAATAGAAATATCGCAATCCACACTGGCTCCCACTCTGCAGTTCGAGCAGATGTGTCAGTCCTGTCAGTGTACGGCAGTCAGCTTGTCCAATGCGACAAACTCGACAGACCTGACGCCCAGGTTCATTCCGCCGGAGGGGCACCTTGCGAAAACCTATTCGTCTTCGTCTTCATCTTCGTCTTCGTCTTCTTCTTCTTCTTCCCCATCAATCTATTCTTACTCTCCTACTTCTGCTTCTACTTCTCCCTCTTCCGGCGCACGACCACAATTGACACTAGATCTGGATAGCGACTATGAATGCCAGTACAGGATTGGGCGGTGAGGCCCGGGTTCGGATCGAAAGCCTGCGTTTCGTCAGAAAACTAGCTGACGTACGCACAGGAGTCCCTCAAACCCGGCACGCTTCCAATGCCGCCACTGCGAAAAAGGGTTTCCGAAGAAGGCTGATCGCGATCGGCACGAGTGCTCCGTGCATCGCGATCAGATGATGAAGCCGCCTGGGCTGTTTTTCTGCGAGATTGAGGATTGTACTCGGCGGAGAGGGTTCACGAGGAAGGATAATCTGCTGGATCACCAGAGACGGGTGCACAATACGGACATTCCGAAGCGCAAGGCTCAGGGGAGGTACATCAAGGCGTAAATAGGTGGATGGATTTCAATATTCTCATAGATAATGATTGCGCTGTATGTCTTAATATTGCGTTGAGTTCGGTTCGTCGTCGTATACAAGAGCTATGTCCGATTGGGCTGTCGGTGGTTGAAATTGTTGCGCACATTGTCAATCCAATCAAAGAATACACATTTAAATTGTGCTCTTGTGTGTGACGGTGAGTGAGTCCTTCGAGACAGTCTCACCTCAGACCAGCTCTCGATGGTAACCAGCCATACCATCGGATTTACGGGATGGTAAGGCATGTACGTACGGGCACTGTGAAATCTTTAGACCCCTTTCATTGGGAGCTTCGAGGATAGGTAGGCTGCCGCTGTTAGCCGTCCATGTGTTATTGGAATTCAGGTCTCAACCGGACTCCAAATGTCGATGCACAAATGGAGGGTGATGTCTCAAGCTGGTTCACTAGTAGTAGAAGCACCAACCGCAAAAATCACTTAGATTCACCACGGCAGGAGTTATCCAATGAAACGATTGGCCAAAAGACCTGCCGGGAGTTCCTCTTGCGCTCGTACCGACAGCATAGGTATTCCGGGTGTCCTAGATATACGTTTGTTGCCTAGGATCATGAGAGCGCACTCGCCCTCCCGCTGTTGCACCGGCGGACCGAGCTACCCGATGTATCGTATGCTCCGAGGGATCGGATTCAGTACCGTAAATCTGTGCAATAAACGTAGTCACCTTGTGTTGTGATGACTCATGATGCCAGGTTAACTGGATCCTCCATGATTCTGGTTGGCCTGATTGGACGCAGACTGCATAAGTGAACACGTTCGGACAGCTTGTTGGCCATTATCGAATTCCCGGACTTGACAGAGTCACCTGCGAATAGCAATCGATTTTCACCCTGGGCTGCTAGGCACCTCCAACCCCAATATCGCCCGCCATGATAGGCTCCCCTCTGTAAACCTGTGGATTCTCGAGGGCACGCAGAAACACACTTGCCGAGCGTTACACAGAGAGAGAAGGGCTACAGCTTCACGGATTTCTGTGCAATCTGCGGAATGCTAGGTATCATCGTCTATCTGGGGAAGAATGTTCTCAGTCAGGCCTGCAGTGCTGCGATGACAGTGCAGTCAACGCCGAGCTAAGTTTACGAGTACGGTGTATCGCGCCTCCTAGACTCTGGAGTCCTTGCAAGCTAGTTACCAGCATATTCTCTGACTCGCACGAGCCCAGTTTATCGCACGAACCAATCAGGACGATAGCCCACACCTCAAACACGAAATGGTGGACTGACCTGTCTCTCTCGAACATGTAAGAGTTGTATGTATGCGACGCCATATCCTGTCCCACCGTACCGATGTCCAGTTGTTCGGGTCTAGTACAAGCCTCAGAAGCTCCAGTGGAACTAGATATACGTATACGAAGTTTAGTAGGATCACCGTTACTCTTGGGATGTTATCTAGCGCGAGAATCCATACAGACTGCCTAGACACTAGAGGAATTCGCCGATGACTAGCTCATAATCAGCATCATATCCGACTACTCTATAATCCGCACCAGGGAATGCTTGCGAGCGGTATCCGCCTACCGAAGGAACGATCTTAACGTGATTTTCAGTCAAGGCTTGTAGATAGCGGCGTTGAGCTTTCATACTGTACACTACTATTCAACGGCTATAGCATATGCTGGCACCACCACTTGATCTCCTGATCATGAGCTGATAATTCTATCAATGTATGTATCCGGTGAGAAGTGGGCCCGACGAGAAACTTCAAAACCAACTATGGAATTCGGTAGACCCCACGAGCCATAACCGACATTGGCTCCCTTCCTGCCACAATATCCTCAGTCCCAGTCACAGTCTTCAACAGGCGGTTGACCACTCACGAAGGTATCACTCGCTGCGACGTATCTGATTTGCGGTGGTGCTATACCGATAATTCCCAACTACATGCGAAATAAACTGAAGATCTCTCTCTCTCCGATAATCCCCAATAGTAAGGATACGGCAAGACGTTCGATGGATTCCAGACAAGTCACAAGATTCAAGAACGGATAAACTCAGGTCTTCACCGAGTACGTTCTACGAGAGTCTAGGTACTGGTAAGAAAGTCTCTATGTGAACCACCCAATCCCGGGTGTCCTAAAGTACTGCCAAATTGAGATAAGGATTGCGCACGTACCGAGACCTCGGGTCGAGAGAGAAAGGCTTCGCCGCGTAATGCTTGAAGACTTACCGATACAGGTTGTTTTTGGCGCACTGGAGTCGCTTCCCCGTAAAATGAGCTGCGTAATCCTGACCTTCTATTGGAATAAACGTCTCGTCGCATTTATGTATGTGCCACAAGCGAGACCGGAGTCACGACGGAGTTTGAGGATGGAACGACCGCAATTGAAGGCCTCCTGACGGCCCACGGGTGCAGCCAGGAGCTTCGGTCAAGCGAAAGATTCCGGTCAAAGAGACGCACGCACTGGAGCAACTCTCCACTCGCGGTACGTACTAGTTCAGCGCCAAATCGGACCCCGAGTAGATGGAGCCAATCATTTCCGTTGTCCCACTGCTCACTGGGGCAGCACATCAAATGGCTATACGGTGGAGCGGTACATGTAGCCGCAATTCCTCGATTGCTAGCTTACTGCAGAACTTGACATATCATTGACCTCTGACAAATTCTGGGACGAAATCGCGGCGGGACATTAGTTGGTTGAGAGAGGCGAGGAACGGAGCTTCGGCTGAATCTTAGTCGGCGAGAGGAAATGCACTCAGCCCTGAGCCCCCGTTAAGATGACATTCCTTCGTGGTTTCCGCCAATGGGTGGAATTTTCAGCTCGGCCTGCCGAGAAATCGTATTTCCAGCTATATATGCATCATATTCGCCCGTAGAGTGCGCAATCCACCGAGACTCTCACAAAAACCTAAGGCTGCGCACGAAAATTCCGGGCGCCCTACCGTGTCGTGAAGTCAAACAGCTGTTCTGCTGCGGGGATGGGGCGCGATAGCTGAAATGCGCAATTTATTGCGTAACCATTCGCTCGGCCGCTTTCAAGTACGGAGGCCACTAAAAGAAGGTGCAGGTGGAAGGAGGCGGAACCAATCGATACTACTCTAGATTGGCGGGTGGCTGACAGGTAGCGGGCGTCGGCTGCGATGGAGGGGACTATGGTTGGGGACACCTAAAATAGGAGTGAAAAATGACCAACTCCACCCCCGATTTAACTCAACCACAACACTCAGTAAAATTAAAAGTGCTTTACAACATGATAGAGGAAGGGTTAAAGTAGGTCGCTATAGAAGCGAAACAAAAATACAAAGCGTGGTGAATTAATTTCAGCGGGTTGAAAAAAACTTATTTGTATGGGGAGGATTTTGGAATGTCGCAAATAATAGCATGAACTAAGGCTCTAGCGCTCTTTTAACTTCCTAAAGCGACAATACGAGTGACAGATGATGAGCCTTATTCAAGCCTTGGCGCCAATTGATCCTTGCTCACCCCAACTGAGCTCGCGCTTGAGTGGTATTCGACTTGGACCTCCTCAGAACACACGCAAATAGGTCAAAAATGGGGCCATACGGCCCAAAAATCTTCACATTACGACAAATTACTTGCTCTGTATTTGAAAAATTGCCTGCGGCGCACTTATTAACCCCCATTTTTGGCATAGACACATTATAATCACTCGTGATTTGTCAGCCAAAATGAATGTCGCAATTCACTCCGGTTATAGGCGTCCCCAGCCATACATCGCGTCGGGCTCGCGGTCAGCGGTCGGGGACAGCGGCGGGGAAACCGAGTTCGGGAGGCGGGCATATCGTATTCAGCCATGATAATTAGACAAAAAAAAGGACGGCACTGCATATTGCTGAACACCCACAAGAGAAACCTGATATTAATTGTGCGTCTTTCGCCTGTTCTATTATCCATAGTAATATCTTACAAAATCATGAAAACAATAACCGTACTTCTACATCCCAAACTCCAGCCTCCTCAAACTATCCTCCGAATCATTTTTCGGTCTCCCTCCCACCTCAATGTCGATCTTGACATCTGTGGTCCGCATTATTCCGCCTGCTGTGATGATGTTCTCTTCGCTGTCGTTGGAACTATGCTGTCCTGCCGTCGACGTGATGTGTCCTTTGTAGTTCCCTAGAGGGATCTCACCACCCTTGCCGAACATCCGAGACCGATGACGACTTTCGGATCCGGAGGGACCCCCGGTATTACTGCCGGAGCGTCCTGCATAATTGGCGGATTTCTGGAACGTGGATCCACCGAGGAGAGACTTCACGAGTGGTTTAAGGGCCGGCGCTGACGCCGAGGAGATTGCCATGTTGATCTCGACCTGCGTCCAGATCAGGATGTATGCGGCCACATCTAATCGACGGTCAGCGGGGGGAATCGCAGTGGAGACTACTAGGACAGTAGTGCTTACATGGAACGTCGCCCATATTCTGCGCAGCGTGTTGGTACTTGTAGAGAGCGTTGATGCGGACGATGCTGGCAATCACGGCCAGAGACCCGATCGAGAAGATCAGGAGAAGGGCGGCTAGTAGTGGATGTCAGTGACCGTCAGGGTTGAACACATGGAGGGCGGATGTGTAGTACTTCGCTTCCTTGCGTTCACTTGCAGCGCGAACACGGTCGGCATCGGCAGGAGGAAGATCAGGATGTCGGTCGTGATATTGAATGCAGCCATGGCGTAATACACGATAACGAGGTTGTTGCAGCCTTGAGGGAATTCAGGCTTCCATGCGCGAGTGATGTCGTCGGGACACTCAAACACCTTTTCCAGCCATTCAGTCAGCACCACGACTCGGCAGCGGAATTCGGCAATTCCGAATAGGTAGGCGAGACTCACATTCACGAAGAACATAGCCGTAGTGTAGACGGTGATGATACCCCCCAGTGCGTAAACCGACCAGCGGTACAATCTCTTCGGCGACAATCGATAGTAGAAGCACAAGATCGAGGCCTTGACAAAGTATAGCACCAGCAAGTACTGGAGCTGGTACGCGTACCATAGCTTCAGTGTCGGAATGATGATTCTTGCGTAGTCGGTGAGTTCCGAAACGTGAGTGCCTGTGCCGTAGTGAACATGGAAATAATTGCTGACTCCGAGGCCCCAGGCATTGATCTGTGACGATTAGCATTCTGCGAGGGGTTTGGATGAGCCGTGCTGGAGATGGGTACCAGAGCAAATGCTATTAGGTAGTCGTCGATTGTTACGCTGCGGATAATTCTCGCACGACAATATAATCTGAGAGGTCAGTGAATATTGCAGCTACGACGGAGCTTCTGGGCGCATCAAACGTACCGTAGGCCCACTATTATTGTGGAAACTGTGCTCAACGAAAACATCACACCCAGCAACGTCGGACCAAGATTCGCTGGTTCCCCCATGGCTTTCCGATGATTCGATGTTCTTGGCGCTTCCTCCGACTATGGTGCGAAGTTGTTCGTTACGAGTACAGGTTGAAATTGTCGTGGTTGAGAGTAGTTGGGCGCTCGTCGTCGGTCAACTGCAGCGCTGGTGAGATGCTCATCAAGATCGGACTGATGATCTGGTCTGTGGGTAGGGGTAGCACCGTAGATCCTAGCGAAAGAGAGGCATCTGCGGGATATATACTACTCTGCCATCATGCGGATTCTTCGTTGAATCGTCCGTTCCCGGGTCCGATACATGCTCCCCACGTTGTTGATCCTGCATTCGCGATTGTCTTGGAAGGTGTAGGTTTTCCGGAGAACTCAGCTGTAAGGTACTCCGCTCTAGGGGGATCCCGACACAGCTACCACATACACCAGGGGGGCGATATTTCCTCATCGCTGTCACCGCTGTCGACGTGACGTCCCACGCAGGAGTTTTCCTTGCTAGTAGGGGTTTTCCTACGACCAGCACCTACACAGTCGGGGAGGTCGTAGAAAACTTAACCGACGATTCCCTGCAATTTTCCTAAACTATCATCGTAGCGCATACTCTGGGATGTTAGTAGATACTCCCCAAGTGGGTAGCAGCGCCTCTAAAGAAGAGATCAGTCTTGGTATCCAGGGCACTTGTGATGTGCTACCGGTTTTCGAAGGGACGGAGGCTGCCGCTAACGCTGAAGCTTCGATTCTTCACAGGAATCTAGATATTTAGACAAAATTTAGCGCGAACACGCCGATGGGATGAACTCGATGAGCATACAGAAGCAACTGTCGCCCACATCGGACCATCCACATGTTGAATCCGTCTGTCTTAATTGGGGCTTTCGTGAAATTCCCAGTGAGGAAGTTCCTGAGACTTCAATTTGCCCAGCCATGGGTTTTTTTCCATGGTGCGCGGAGTGCAGTGGGGTATTTCTACCTACCTCCTATGTAAGTGCTTATGCAAAACGCATCCTTTTATCTGGTGCATCAATGCATGGGCGTCAGATCTGCTCGGACTTTCCGATTTGAACCTTCATGGAAGAACGCACCTGATTATTATGTGTCGCGTCTTCGCTCCCCGGACCGCTATAGTGGGAAGTTGTCTCAGACAGAGTATCGTCACGGCCCGTGATGATTGCCAAAGGAGGTCTTCGCTGTGGAATTTCTAGAACGATGGTTTGCGCACTGTCCCTTCTGGCCGGGTAAAGCCGACGGCGGAGTATGCGGGAATCGAACGTCCCCAGGAATCAAAGCCCATCTCGCGGACAGGCATCGTGATATTCCCGCGCAGCCGGGGAGCAGGCCGAATGCCTGTCGCCGTACTTTAGGGTAAATGGGGACATCATCCTAAGCAGCCTCATAGGTAAATACTAGGTGTCTTCGTGCTCTATGTAAAGTACTCTAAGATGCATCTGTGGTCGAAGCATCTCTTTCCCGCTGTCACTTAATACCGCCCTTTGCATGTACATATAAGGGGGCAGGCAGATGAACCTGTATTTGACCTACGCATATGGTCTCATCCGATGAGAAGCCGCGTTATCCATGAACAGAACACAACGGAAATCCGCAGTTTCGTCGGGGGCCTCTAGAGACTCCACGAGCAAGTACTGATTCTCGTGGGCCGAAAGTGAAGTTTTCCAGCCCGCAAGCCCCAAGAAGCGCGAGTCTAGCCTCACATTCGAACTCGAGTGGCAGCACGCTATGACGATTCACGGACTAGAAGTGCGCTGCCAAGCCACCGGGCCAGAGGAAAATTACGGTTCATACAGAGAACAATTAACTATGATTACAAAGGTATTATACAAATTGATCTTGCCACGTCCCCCTCTCCTTCAGTTGAATACATATTTTCCACCACTATTCCAAGGAAGCATAATCATAGCATAGGTCGCCTCCTTTGATGTCCATCAACTGACTCAGCTTGAAGTCACCAGTCAACGGCGCGAGGTTAATTTCGAAGTCGAGAGTAATGTTTGCACCGGCCTCATTGGTGTAGTCGAACGGGACAATCGGGCCGGAGACATCCTTGAGACGAATCTTCAGATCTTTCTTCTGCCAGATCCAGAACAACCGATCAAGATTCGCGTGGTGGAGGTAGAAGATGGGGTCACCGGGAGAGTTATAAGCTTCAAGAGAGTCAGCGCTAAATTCTTTCGTTGGAGAAGATCTGAATGCTCACCATCACCGATTGTGCCCAAGACACCGCCAACTCCAAAGTGCCCTCCTCCGTGAACGTTCTTCATATCCCAGCCAGGTATAGCTTCGAGACGTCTAGCGAAAGCGCCATAATTAGGTGTAGCCAGGACTTCGTCCCAAACCCATCGGACCAAGTTTTCCTCAACTACGGGAGGAGCAAAGTCGCGAGTGATGCAATGAGGGTTGGAGATGCTGAAATCGATCGTAGGACCGAGCGAGATGCTGAACTTATCGAGTGTGAAGGGGCCGTCCTGAACACAGCCACCCCCGGAACGCCCTTGGATGCCGAGCCAGTTCTGCTCCGCCGTGACCTCGATGAAGGGGCCGTTGCCTCCGAATCCCGTCTCGGCGTCAAATATGGGCCACTCGGTCATGTTGAGCCCGGACTCGGTATCGATGAGCCAGTCCCAGTATGGCTGGGCGCCACTGTATCCACACTCCTCGCGGAGTGCCTTCTCGTAGTACGCAAGCATAAGACGGTGCCAAGGGGCAAAGTGTCCAACCTGTATCGATTAGCGGGGGGGCAAATTTTCAGGCACTTCGAGGGGAACACACCCAGTGAATATTGTCAGTCTGGCGACTGTGGACTCCCTGAAAGTCATCGTAACGACTCTGAGCGCCCTGGATAATGCTCGTGGTGATGGCCGGTTTGGCACCCAGGCACTGGACAGCGGAGATGTACCGCTTCTTTTCCGAGGTCGAGAGTTGTCTCCTAGCAAAGTTGTGAGTCGAATTCATTGATGCCGGTGGGGCTTCACCTTACCATTCTTTCCGCACGATGGGGTTCTTGCACTGCTTCTTTCCCCCCTTCTGGTGGAACCATTTCCACCAGAGGTCCCACCATCCTCTAGAATCGTTGGTTCGCTCGATCAGAGAGTTGAAATCTGCGTCAGCGCTGGCAACGGGAGTTGCCAATACCTGGCTTCCCAAGCATACCACCGCCGCTAGCCGAAACAATGCGTTGAGCTTCATCTTTGTATATGTAGAACAGGTGTTGCGTGCTAGAAAACAAAGAGGCCGAAGGGCTGTGAGAGTAACTGTAAGGGAGTGAAGGCGGAATGTCCAGAATTGCGGGAGGATGACGAGAGATATAAGGTACCTATCGTACCTGCTTCTGTACCTGTGGTAGGGATCGGAAAGGAGAGCGTGGAATCACACCACGTGGGAGACGGCAACCTCGCGTACTGCAGATTTCATTAACCAAGCCCATAGACGAGTACTTAGTGGCAATTGACCTCGAAATCGACAGCACTGACAACCCTGATGAAAGTGCTCCTATCTTCCACGCCCAGGGCTAAGGGTCCTAACAGTTCCGAGTACCGGAGGAATAATTGGCTCCGGAAAAAAAACCCCCCAGTGGTCACTGCGCAAATAGCCGCGCCACATACGCATGTCCACCACGGCAGCGCTATTCATGCACCGCGACGAGAACTCGCACACATAATCACCTTCCTGAAGGCGGAATCTTCTCAACCACAATCTTGGGTTCCCAAAGGTGCAATTTGAACATTCCGCTAGCCTATTGCATGAGCAAACCACCGGTAACAGGCAAGTGCCTGCTAATTGAAGTGGGGTATTTTGTGTGCCTCCATATGTACATGGAAAGTGCTCAACTCGAACTATCGCCTAGAGTGCGGTCTAACCCAATTATCCCAACGTTTCGAAGATTCCCGGTTTGGCAGTGATTTGCAGCGGGCGGTGGCTGTGCCACACGGAAGTTCCCATATGACCATAACGTAATCTACTGAAGTATAAGTGGGGTAGATTTCTCACGAGTATGGTTCCACATAGGTCGCATAGGTTTTGGAGGTGTCCAGGCAGTGGCGTGCCGAACTGGGTCTAGGATAAGCGGGTCGGAATGTTGTAACTTTGTAGTCGAAATAGGTACATAGTTCCTAAGATCGGTTTACACGTACGTGTCTTGAGTATCGTAAGAGGAGGCAGCAGGATTTCGCTTGGTGAGGCTTCGTTGTTCAGACGGGCAGAGAGTATACTACGGCGTAAATAGAGAACGCCGCCCATAGGCTGAGGTATCCACTCCTACTCGGACAGCGCGCTCGTTAAAAGTGCAATCTACGCACCTGTCGACAGCTCCCATCATTCCTCCTTCAATAACCGGCGTGTTCATCCCTTTTATGCCGACCCTCTATTCGCGTAGTGGACGAACGAGTCTCGATGACAGCAGGGCGAGGATTTTCAAGCTGTCACCCGAAGATACATACACCCCTTTTATGGTCAAGCACGCGTCCGCATCTGAACTGGCTGGAATAACCTTTAATATTCACCGCTATGTACCAGGTATGCATGTACCTGCAGAAAAATAATTCTTACATAACCCCCCTGAAAGACTGGGTATTTCGGTGCGTTGCTCCCCAGTCCCAATGTGGATACATCGTGGGGTATTCCATCTGCCAGACAACTTCCGGCCGACCACCATGTCCTGGATACCAGAATCGACATTGGGCGCGATACCTTTTCTATATGCCACCGACAGAGTGCGTTCCAGGGTTCCCTCCTAACCCTGGTCAGAGTCGTGGTGTCATTCAGTGTCACTCGATCGTCTTCTCTTTGGTCAGGCATCCACGGCACAGACGGTTACGATTCTACGAAGGACGGCGGAATGGGACAGTGGGGAGGAACCGGTTATGTAAC
The DNA here is from genome assembly GCA_014905825.1 of Lyophyllum atratum. Lineage (NCBI taxonomy): Eukaryota > Fungi > Basidiomycota > Agaricomycetes > Agaricales > Lyophyllaceae > Lyophyllum > Lyophyllum atratum. The sequence continues at coordinate 10,954 of JACGCN010000138.1, forward strand.
TGGCATGATCTAATAAAGTCGAATGCAAAGATGATCAAGCAAAAAGGAGAGTTGAAGGAAATGTTTCGCCCACCGGAAGCGCGAGATCACGGAGGCCAAGTAGAAAGAGGCCAAGGAACGGGCTGATGCGAAAGTCACTGACAAGAAATACTGGTATCCAGCTGAAGACGGGGTACCGCCTCATTAGCCAGTATCTTCAGTGGGCGAAGGGCCACCCCGATGCCCGGTGCGAATGATATCGCTCCAAGACGCAGACATCGGAGCACCTCTTCACATGTTGCCCCGAGTGGGAGCACCAGCAGAAGATCCCATGGGCAGAAGTTCGGAAGGAGAGAGGGATGGCAAGGGTGGCTTTAGGACTCGGATCCGATGCCTTTTCGCAGACGAGCGGTGCAGTCAGGCCATCCTGGACTTTCTTCGCCACTACTGATGTGGGCAGGTGAACTCCAGAGGTCAGTGAGGAAGACGTAGCCAGCGAAGCATTGGGGTGGAAGCTGAGTGAGCGGGAATAGAGATGCGTGGGGAGGAGGCGCGAAAACGTGGAGAAAGCGCTGAGGTCGAGGAGTGGGACCCTGGCGGCCCTAAGAAGCGCATGCGACCGAAAATTGGATTGTGCTTCGCCGACGAAAGATGCAGCTCAGAAAACTTCGTAGCGCGAACTATGCGGAGGAGGTGAGTGAGCTGTCAGAAGTAGCGGGAAAGAAAGAGGGCACGACCGGGCCGACCGAAGCAGGGTCTCTATGAAACGAGGAAGATTTGGAAACGGATTTCAACAAATTTTCGGGCTCGGCTGGGAGTGAAACTCTCGACTACACTGAGGATTATGTAGGTAGAAGGTTATACTTGCCATAGTCTAGATACTCTAAGTACTATTGTGACGTGGTCTTGGAGGGGAAATGGTTAAAAATAAAGGATGATGGAGAAGCTGAGGTTCTATTGAACTTCGAAGAGCCAGCTCATACGGCTCTCCTCGCTGCCTACAACGTTCGGTTCCACCCGCTCCGGCTTGTCCGGCTATCACCACCCTTCGGATCCACTGATCCGACTAGCCCCCCTCGTATCTTATCTGATCATCTATCTATCCTACATATCGCTCCCCTCACGGTGGTGGCAGACAACATATTGCCGTCGAGCAAGTATCTCGGGCGTTAACATGGGAAAAAAAGATGGTAATGTCTATTATTCTTCACAGCATGGATAACGCGTCGAGATGAGGCATAGTTTGTGTACATAATTAAGTGCCTTTTTGGTGCATATATTGCAGGTAAAACGGTTCTACATACCAGTCAACACAGATACTTGACCGGTGGCAGTAGATCACATGCAATAGGTGTGAAGAAACCCAGAAGAAAAAAGAAGAAAAACAAAGCTTGAAGGAAAGGAAATGGTCATAAAGTACATACGTATATGCGCATACAACAAATAAAGTCCACAATCAAACGGGTGAGTCCATCCTCGTCATCTCCATCTTCGGCCTACCATCAGTGATTCCGTGCACCGGCGCGACGCGCAGCTTGAATATTTCTCCCACCTTGCGCATACTGTGTTTGTCCCTCCAGCCTGCATCCAGCCCATCCACGTCCTTCCGCACAGTATGTTCCAAGTCGTAGAACATTACCGCCAGCTGGCTGCTTCCCAGCCAGGCAACATGCGCCCGTCGGGCCGTGATTGACAATGCCAGTAATAGCAGCAGGGTGAAGAACCAGACCGCTCCGGGCAAGGTGATCCAAACCCAGTTGACAGAGACGAAAATCTTCGGCCTCCATGCCGAGCCTTCTACCGTGCTGCCGTCGTTGCGAATCCCGTTGGTCATGCTGAAAGCCATGTCCTCGACAATGCTCTCAAACGAAAGATCAGCGAGCTTTTCGTACATCGCCCGGTGCATTTCCGATATCGCCCCAGGAACGGGAATCGGTGAGTCCGGTTTCGAGGAGGTTCCCGTCAATGAGGCGGCGAATCCCCGGGAGAGTGCGAAGATGGCTGCCACACTGATCCGCGTCGATTGGGCAGAGCGGGTGAGATTGACAGCCTGGTCAAACAATTCGTCGGTTATGTCGTCTAAATTTGTGCGGTCTATGGTCAGCCGCTCAAACGAATCATCCGCGACCGAATGAATCTCTTTGAACTGGCCGTCGATAATCTCCGAGCGCAGGCGCTGCTCGCAGTAGGAGAGAGCGCATGTATATGCTTTGGCACGATCTTTTCCGTTGATTGCGGATACATGGCCTGGAGCAACAGGAAATCTGGTCTCGAAGATGGCACCAGTGTCGGGCAAATCTTCACCGCCAGGTTGGATAAACACAGCAGTGAAGTTTAGGATGTCGCGGGAGATGGATATCTTGCCGTCGGTTGCATTTTCGAAATTCTGGCCCTCCGCAACCACGTCCAGGAAAGTATCACCGTTTCCCACCGTTGCGTTTGTCGCCGAGTGAGAGTAGGTGCACATGCGACCGGTGGTGAAGCAAGTTCCCTTGCTTACGCAGAATGGGCTCGCCGCCGTTAGGTCGCGACAATCGCGTGCCAAAGAGTCGGTTATTTCGGTACATCTAGAACAGATACCAACGGTCGAAGTGGCCGGAATCGTGCAGTTTCCTGTTGGGCAGGATGATGTGGCTTGTACAGACTGGCCGAGGATAGACGAGGAGGCTCCCCACAGCACTGCTTGTGGGGTTGCGAAGATGAGTCCTCGATTCAGCCCACGTATAGGAGAGTAGTCGTTGTTGATAGCTAGCCGTGCCCCTCCAATATCAACCTGAACCAGGCGGTACTGCACAAGATGTTGCATGGCTGGCTCGAATGCCACGGCTGCAATGACCAATGCAGCGCCAAAATTGATAACGATGCCGCCACGGAACCGCAAGATCCAGGTGAGTGCGCCGAACGCGTTTCGACTCGCCGCATCGGCGTGATCGAGATCAGTAAGTTTGCGCCGGTTGTTAAACAACGCCCATTTGGCTTGTCCGATGCACTCAGCTAACGGGATTACTAATGCTAGTTTTGCCGCCGCCGCGAACCAAGCAACAATCATGTGGACGTCATCCGCCTGCCGTCCGTTCTGCCGCCAAAGAAATATCGCGGCCATCGATAGCGCAGCTCCCGACAGGAGGAGCCAGAATATGTTCAGTAGAAAATACCGCCAGCGGAAGCACGGAGCAACCGCTTCGTCTTCGCCGGTGGGGGGTAAATGTGTTTTCATGGGTGCAGAGCCCTTGCTGGGAATTCGATAGAAACTTGAAGCAATCTTGCGGATAACGTTTGCCATTTTATGAGTGAGTGAATGGAAGCGACCAGCGATCGTAAGATTGGGGGGAAAGAGGGGGGTCGAATGAAGAAAGAAATAAGGCAAGGCACAGCCTGCGTTGAATGGAAGAAAAGAACAGGCGCTGTGAACGACGTTGGAACTATGGTGTCTCGTTCAATGCTGTAACCGTGGGACAGGTTTGGTTTTATGTGAAGAATGGACGTGCGTGGGACAAAAATAGAATTGCATAAGAGCCAATGATGAAAGAGAAACTAGACGCCAGGGCCCAGGGGTTGGGGCGTATGGTGTGACGATTGGCTATGGGTCGCGATGTTTGACTTGGGCGCCTGCTATATTGCCCTGTATTTATGGACAGATCATACAGAGAGACCATGCGAATCTTTTGAATATCCTAGCAACTCTGATTTCCCCAGTAGATAAAGTTGTCTTAACGACGCAGCTTGCTGACGGCGCTCTCAAAACTTTGACGTTGCGCCCAGAAACAAACGCCAGAGGTTAGGACGATGCCGATAGTAGGTACTCATAGGGTAGTGGATGATCGGTCTGGAGAAGTCTCCGTCTCACAATCATCGGGCAGGACGGAGCAGTGAAATGCTGACATAGTAGTGATCGACCTGTGTACTTCGCGACTCCGAAGGAAGTTCTCTACATGATTCGCTATAAAAAAAACCCCGCTAACAAAGAAACCCGCCAAGTACAAACTCGTAAAAAAAAATCAACTCCAAAGCATCCACAACTCCGTATCCAAACATCAAGCTACCCAACTCCCGCAAACAACGATGCTAATCCGGCTGTATCAGACAGAGTTCCCGCTCGCTCTCCTCCGGGCCAAGCATCCCAGGGCTATATTCAACATGGTCAAGCCTTCCAGAACAGCGATGCCCCAGGCGATCGCAAAGGAAAAACTCATGCCCGTACACATGGTGCCGAATCCAGCTTGCGGGTGGTTGACCAACCGGTGCTCACATGTCCAGACTCTGAGATCCGAATCACCCCGGTACATCCAGAAAAAGGTAGCACCCCCGACTGCCAGGGTGAAGTTGAGGACGCACGTCGCCAGTGCCACAAGATCCCCTTCCTTCGTAACGTGTCTAATCTTGGGCCAGATTCCGGCAATCAGAAGTACGAGCGAAAACGTTGCTGTGATGGCACCAATAGCAAGGAGGCAGTTGGATGCGGTAAGATCGATTTCATCGGGCCAGATTGGCTCGCCAGCATACATGAGTTGGTGGCCTTTGGTTGCATAGAAAGCGCTATAGCTTGTGCCCATCAAACCCACTATCAGCATGCTTAGGATGCACGAGACCAGCCGGAGAACGAAGCGACATCGCGATATGATGACCGACACCATTTCGGTGCGTGATCGTCTCGATGGTGGCATGAGGCCATGCGACGAAATGGCGGACTCGGGATCAAGGCTCACTGTCGCCCAGTCCTTTTCTGTAGGAATCTGGAGGCCAAGCCCGGAATTTCTGGTCCGCGTGGGATGTGAGAATGCGTATGGCGGAGGTGATGATGGCGTATCATCCGAGTGAGTCAACATGGCGGGAGTGGGATATTGTTTGTTTGGGTGCGTGTGTGTGGGAGTCGAAGTCATGGGCTAGGGATTCGGCGTATCTCGTATCAACGTCTTCTTGACTCGTACGCTTTTGGTTTTCGTATAGTCCAGTTCGTATGGATTTCTTGTGGATTTCGTGACGCCGTGGTCGTGATGATTCGTGGCGATTCGTGGCGATTCGAGGTTTGTTTGGTCAGCTACCGTAGTTTTTCAGAACTGAGGGATGCGAGGACTACAGGGAGACTTACCGATATATATACAGCTGATATCCTCTTCGATGACCTCTACATATGTGAAGATATCGTGATTCGTGAAGCAGACCCGAAACGCCCAAAAATACGTCCGAAACGCAACCCAAGTTTAGCCGTCTCAGGCCAACAGCGGATATGAAGTGGCGCTAGCTGCCACCCTATGAACCCAACGACAGATCTGCACATCTTCACACATGCAAGGATAAATCTCGGTAAGCAGCTGGGACGGCGATGAAACATGTAGGAAGAATAGGGATGTATCGGTCGGCTTTTTCTATTGTTTCGTCTTCCATCTTTGAGGTGTGACCGCGCGTGCATCAAGATGTATCGGCGCTGGATAGTCATGGCTGTGCGCATGGTGAGGGCCAGGAGAAATCTTCTCGACGCGTCGCGTTACCGGGCGCACAGCCACATACTCACCCTGCTTGGGCGCCACCAACGGACAGGCGCCTCACTGTGACGAGGTTGATACCTACATACTCGTACATACTCTACTTCAGTACCCGTAGTTATCAGGGAGGTATGCCAGTCAAGGCGCGTCGATACCCGAGCAATGCAAGCTCAGTGATGAATATCAGAAAGTCTGAGGCGATAACTATTATCTTCCCTGCAACATGTCATCAGCAGCCTGGGAAGTAAATCGCTTATAAACCGAGGCCTGCAGCAAGGTAGATATCGGACACTTAGGTAAGTACCTAGGCAGGGGAATTCGTAAGTGTGCACCAAATCGCGGACTATTCGTGGCAGTCTTTGAAGAAGTTGCAGTCCGAAATATCAGACGTGTAATTAAAAGGGAGATCATGACAGAGATGACATCGCAGCTATTTAGGCAACCAAGTTGCGTAGCGTTATGGTTTTGTTTGACCTTCCCAACATCCGGTAAACTTTGTTCTTCCCGACGCATTCGACCTCTTCTGATGATGCCAAGTTGTTAGATTCATATTCCATCCCCTCCGAGCGTTGGTGGGTGTCTCCGTCTCTATGCCCGGCCTGTAGGAGTGACGTCATCACAACGCACTCGCCATTTTCACTCTTCCCTTCTTCCTCTGAGATCGTGGAATCCCCTTCTGAAGAGACAGGAGACGGCGAAGGAGCGTAGCGGGCCAGGGACTGGCGGCAGAATAGGGACGATTTGAGGGAGCGGAAGACTGGAGGGAGCGGACGAGTCGAGGGCGCGAACGTCTCGAGGGCGCGAACGTTGTCTCGTCCTAGTGTTGTTTCTTTGGTGGCTTGCCTCCATATTGTTGGGAGAAGTCAGGGCGGAGGGCAGGTAAAGCCACACCAGGCCGCTCGATGAAAGTCGAGTTGGACAGTGGTGTGGAAATGGGGGTCGTTGGGTCCATGACCTGGGCGGATATTGCCATGACCTAGATAGGTCGTGGGTAGTTAATGATTAAACTAAAAAAACAAGAGGGTCTTACTGACATGAAAAATCTACGTAATCTATGAACATCTTCATCTCTATCATCAATTCTTCTGCTAATGCTACCTAAAGCAGGCCTGCTCCACCTCTCACGCTCGTAGCCCTCGTCGGCACGGCTAAGCCGGGGCGTGTCCGATGTCCAGCTTCATCTTTTGAAGTGCTCCAGCGAATCCGTCTATCCAACAGATTTGAGTCGGGGTCTGTCATGTCGCCGTGTTACTCATGGTCTGCCTGATCCGCCATACAGGCCATGATACCAAGGTCCTTCACGCCAACGAGGCGTCCTAGACATATTGAGGGAGCAATGTGGGAGGCGGCAATGAAAAGTAGGTATGCTGGTGTGAGTGGAGACCAGCAGCCAGCTTCCGCCCCACAGCCAGCGACTTTTGACCTGCAGAAGTTTCACGAACGAGTCAAAGTCAAGTAGGGCCAAGTGCTCGCTAGTAGGGAGATAAGGAAAACAGGCACGGATGAATGTATGGCAGCCAGTGCGAATTCTCAGTTGCTATCTGCGAACGTTTTTTCTTTTCTTTCTGGCGGACAATGAGGGTGCGGGGGTCCCTACAGAGAGCTGTCAGGCGGCCGCGGAGACATCTTATGATATATCAGGTACTCACACAGTGTGCATCTTGCCACGTCCTACGTAATTAAATGACGTAACGGAAAAATGGCGGAATAATAGAGAGGTAAAGATGACGGTGCCGTGCTTAGTATTCATAGTTCTTGTCGGGTATTAGGCCCTTTATTTACCTAGGTACCTATACGCTTTTCAAAAGCGCTGGTCCTACGAACGCCGGCAATGGCCGGTGAGCTGCCCGTTTGTAGATGGTGACGATTGGTGGGGAGATGGATAGATGGTTTTGGTGGGCGAACGATTGATTGTTGATGATGATCTTGGTCTCGGTACAGATGAAAGGTAAACAAGAGAGTCCTCCGTCCCGCTCCTCGTCCCCCACCACTAGCCCACAGACCGCTTACTAACAGATGTAACGCTCCACACCGGCCGTAACCAGACGCATCGGCGCTTCCTCTTTCACACTGGGCAGACCAAACCATATGTGGGCTACGAATCAGCAGCGGTCGTCAGCAAGGTGTGATACATACGCTCATCTTATCCTCAGATCTGCTGCACCCGGCGTAGCACTCCAAGTCCTTTCTCTTCCTAGGGTCCAAATTTTGTTTGTTTAATCGTACTTGAATTTATCCCATGTAGAATATGGTGTCGCACATTTCCTCCGCTGTTTGTGCAGCACCCTCATCTCTCCGCCCGCCGCCTGGGCCGCATAAAATGTAGAGAGAGCACACCAAAGAAACTCGGCCCCGTCTTAGTCCCCCTCTTCTGCGGTTCGAATAGCCCATACCCGAGACCGCGTTAGAGTACACGAGTGGTGACGAGTGATGACGATGCCTGTGAGGGCTGATAAAACGAAGCTGGAGAAAATGAGATCAGGAAAAGTGCAACGTGGCGCCAGGTGACAAAATTCCTCGTAGAAGCTATTCCCCCAGTATGCTAAATTACGCCCGCAGTACACAACTACACCCCATATCAGTGTTGTCCGAGCAAGGGTCGTAAGGGTCGGGATACCCACAATTTTCCGGAATGTCCTTCCACCTCCATCTAAATCTCCTTCTCCTTGCCTTTCCCCTCCTGCTCGCTCTTCAACAAGCGCTCCAAAGCCATCCGATTCTCCCGCTCTCTAGCAATATTCGCCCAATCTGCCAACAATGACGGGTTCCGAACACACCAAAGCACAACCTCTCGAGCTGCCAACGCATCCTCCATACAATCGTGACCTTTCCTTCCATTGGTCTGAATGCGGATTCCCATGAGTTCCTCACATAAGGTTTTGAGGCCCCATTGGCGATTGATACCGACAGCATTTTTCGTCAGGATCCCCGAATCCACTATTCTAGTGTGTAGGATCTTCAGAATATTGAGATCATTATGCAAAGAATGTCCAATAAGGACTGTATCCGCGTCGATGTACTTCCACAGCTCCGCGCGTGCTGCTTCCCATCCGGGCAGGACGTTGCCCCGTGCTGTAGCTTCGGCCATCGCTTTCGCCGTTATACCGCTGTAGCGAGTGCGCCAGTCGGTGACTTTCCTGGACGGACGCACATAGGTGTGGATGAGGGTTTCGCCGGTCATATAATCAGCCGCGCAGAGCAAGGCTAGTTCACCCACATTCCCGCCGACGCCAACCATCTCGCAGTCAAGCGTCACAGCCCGGCGCTTCCGCGTCCGGCCAGAAGCCGCGGGGGTAGCACGGAATTCTTTGAACTTCTCCAATAGATTCTTGTCTGGAGCCTCATAATCATGGCGGGGAAGTTGCTTGCAGCCACGACCTCGCTGTCCGCAGCAGGGCGGGGGTAGACAACTTCCATCTTTTTGCTTCGTCTGCGGGGGAGGGCTTCGTTAGGATTATTTCCACCAGGCGCGGAGAAGGTTACTCACTGCAGACGTTGGTTGCCGAGGATGGAAGGTGCAAATATCGCTTGCTTTTTTCATTCGCTCTAGTTACACGTATTCAGAATATGTGCCAAACGCTGGATAATTAGGTTATAACTTACCGCCACAATTTTTGCATTTTCGGAGGCCGGCAATATCTTTGGGTGTGAGCGGGTTGAGGCTATATTGGTTGTTCAGGAGATCGGCGGAGGAGTGGCATTGCTTTCTGAGTGCTTCCAGTGCTTTAGCCTGCTCTGAGTCTGAGACCACGGACCAGTTATTGCTCCCATGTTTAACAGTACTGCTGTCCAAGAGGACACTTGCGCTCGAAGTTCCGCCCGCGGATCTGACAGGCTGTGATGCCACGGCTCGCTCCGACCCCACAACTGAGCCAAGAGGCGCGCTAAATAAGGCGGTAAGTTGTGCTGTCCAAACCGGCTGCTGGATACCTATGGACCTATCCGAATGCGACGTAGTCGACACAGGCTCCTTAACCTTTGCTGATTGTATCTGCCGTGGTAGTTTATGGTTTTTCGCGTTGTTGACATGCATCTGCAGAGCCTCTGAGCTTTTGTAGCTGCGATTGCATTCTTTGCAAGAGTATCTGGGTCGCTCAGCTTCGGTTGCGGCGCTTGAGGTCCGAGCTGTGGATGGTTGTGAGCGGCGGGCGGGCGAGTTTTCGCGCCGTTTCTCCTTCGGAACGTCTCGTTGTTTCCCGCCGGATTGACGGAAGAGGAGGTTGAAGGTTGAATGAATGACGCCGGTGGACATTTTCGCTGTATTTGCAGTTGTGATGCCGCGGGATGGAAGAATAGGTGCAAGTAAGTGTGTCGTGTGCAAGAGCGAGCCAGCGGACAAGTGAGCGAATACTTGGCGCGGGGTAATTGACCGAGCCATGTCTTACTGGCAGCTGGCTGCGGTCGAGCACCGCAATAACGATAGAGTGTAGAGTATGTAAGTACTTACCTACTCTCGCGTGCAAGAACGAGGTGGTGAACACGTACGGGAATACTTGGCGAGTAATTCTGCTAGCCACGTCTTAGGACTCGCCCATGTACGGCAGGGTGGCACGCCGAACGGGGCGGTAGTGCTCTATAATACGCCAGCATCGAGTATGTACCAGCACGGTCCTCGAGTACTTGAGTCTATATACCTTCGCCCGGCCAAGCTACATAGTCTCGATAGAGATCAGCTTTATCGGCACGTGAGACTCGTCGTTGTTCACGTCTAAGGTCGTCGCACAAGTCTGGTGGGTACCTAGTTGAGAGTCAATCCGGCGACTCGCACGTCCGCATATGTACGGGTACACAATTGCATATGGCCCGGACCCTCTTACAATAGTTCAATGGTGATGGCTGTATGGGTAGCACTGTGGATGACGCCGGACGAAGTTTTCTAAGTCTCAACATACGTACTTATGTACTACTTTCGCTGCTGCAACAAACTCCGCTGGCCGGTGCCTCGCTTGCTGCTCGTTTCGCCGTGATACGCACAGATCTATGCAGAATTTCTCTATCGATATCTATGGTTTCAAATTTGTATACTTAGGTAGTATGGAGGCAACACCTTCCAGAACAGCGCAATATATACATCCTCTAGAATGGCATAGCACATCAATCCGTCTAGTAGCCCGCTTAGCGTGAGGTGGGCTCTTTGGGCGGGCGACGTAGGGCGATCGGGCCTGGCGTTGGTGGGCTCGACCCTACGATAGCCTATGATCGCCTAAGATAGCTACAGAGATATAGTACTGTGGGTAGAGTTCGGCGTAACTGTTGATGTATGTAGACATGTGAAACTAAATCTAATGTTTAAAAATTATTGGATCTGGCGAAGGAAAGGAGTTCGTCGCCAGGGCGATCCTGGCGCCAACATGCTAATCGCCTAATAGCCCACCGGGCTGTGGAAGGCGCCGGCGATTCAGTGCGCTCATCCGAGCTAAAGGTGGTACATCCTCTCACTCAGTGTACATCCTCTGGATTAGCATATTATCCTTCGACCATTAGGATAGGTTGTGTAACTGCGTGCATAGCTTTATAAAAATCTTGAGGACTATTTACATACTCGGCGTCAATGCTGTTGCATTTCCGTCCGATGGCAAGCGCCTCTCATCAGCCTCAAGGGATGAAGTCGTCCAGTTCTAGGATTCGACGACGGGGACCTATCGTTGGACCCTTGAGAACCATTCGAGCTAGATCGCCGTAGCGGCACTCGAATTTTCTGATGGCAAGCTGCTCGCATCGACATCAAAATTTAAAACCACCCGGCTCCGAGATCAAATGTCGGGGGCTTCTCACTACACTCTTGTGGGTCATCCACACGTTATCCATACTGTAGCATTCTCTTCTGATGGGAAGCTCCTCGCATCAGCATCGGATGACTATCGTTCCTCTAGCGTCCGACGCTGGGGACCTGTCGCGGTGTCCCCTTTTTTTTATCATGCTGGTTGCGTCGCGGATACTTTGTCCCGCTACTGCTCCTCGCTGTGGATGCGGTGATGTCCTCGTCGCGGATACCGTGTTCAACTATGGCGGGCGTATTCAAGACCCAGTGTGGTCTAGGCATTGACGCAGTTTCCTCGATCAAGACGGGCTATGCTAAACGAGTGCTCTCCCCGCTACGCGCATACTGCACCGTACTACGCAGTACCGTACATTCCACTGCAGTACGGTGAGTATTCTCACATCGCCGCCGGTGAATGTTAGTAGTGGTACCCACCGCAAGGCAGGGTACCGGCCGCTGGAGAATGCTTAAGTACGGTGTCTTCTACAGGCGTAGAGCATGGTACGGATCAGTACTTGAATATGTTGAGATTTAAACCCGTAATTGCTAGTACTGGCAAGGCCAGAAAGGCTGGTCGGAGAGGTGTGGCAGTGCGCCGGTTTAATGGCACGCTGACGAAGCCCGCAAAGGACAGTACGGCTCAGTAAAGCTTCTTATCGACGGCTATTCATCACGCGCGTAAAAGAGGAAGTAATGAATAAAGTGATGAAAAAGAACGAGACATAAGATGCTCAGATAGGAAGTTGATAAATGTGCGGTGGAAACATCAGGATAAAAAATCCCTAAAATCGTAGCCGGCTGCATGCCTCAATTCTTCCGCACCTTTGACTCTTCCGTGGTCTTTACTCGGCCTCTCCCGCGACCGGCAGCTCCCTCTTGACTCGGTCGCTCCCTCTTGACTCGGTCGCTCCCTCTTGACTCGGTCGCTCCCTCTTGACTCCGTCCCTCCCTCAACTTTTGAGTGTTCCGCTCCCTTGACTCGTCCCTGCCCCACCGTACGTCACCACTAATTAGTCCGCCTCGCCCTCTCATAACTCTTCATTAGGGGATGCCATGAAAGAGCATGTGGGGAGGAATAGCGGGTGCAGTGTTCGACATAGCCTAGTCCGTCCGTCCTGGCCAGCACCCTCAAATATTGCTCACACAGAAAAGTTTACATGACAAAAAAATGCTCCTCACAGTTAGAAAGGAGGGTATCGTATTCCGGTAGCAATCCATGGAGAACTCGTAGGGTGGCACCTGAGAATACTGCAGAAATTTACCAAATCACTCCAGTTGGAAATCCCTCAGCCGAGGAGCATCAAATTTCGATTCTACAAGAATTTTTATGAGAGAAAAGGTTCTCGCAAATATGGGAATAAACAGCGTCTAGGTCCCGTGGCCATTCGATGAAACTTACAGAGTGTCGCCCTCCAGGACCCAGGCCTGGGAATAAACCGTCCAGACGGGAGTCATTTCTTTCGATAGGAGACTGCCGCCCGAGGGAGTTTTGGCGATGCGCGAAATTTGGGCTTCGAGGGCCATCCGCAGTGATGGCAGCCGCTTCAGAGGCCAAGCTAAATGTGATGTAGATCTCGCAGACGTCTCTAAGGTCAACAACTGATGGGGGGTAAGCATGAATGAGCACTTGATCGCGAGGTTTTCTGACGGTGGAACTAAACTCGTGGATGTTGCCAGCATGTTAGGGTTAGGGTTAGGGTTAGGGTTAGGGTTAGGGTTAGGGTTAGGGTTAGGGTTAGGGTTAGGGTTAGGGTTAGGGTTAGGGTTAGGGTTAGGGTTAGGGTTAGGGTTAGGGTTAGGGTTAGGGTTAGGGTTAGGGTTAGGGTTAGGGTTAGGGTTAGG
>JACGCN010000139.1:0-23486 GCA_014905825.1 Lyophyllum atratum
CACTACCAAGATGCACATAGCATGCTTGTTCTCATGTTTGGCTCAACCGCGATATTACCACCACGAACGAAGAGATGGGCAGAGGCCAAGGTTCTTGCAGATTGTATCAATATCAAAGTTAGTCCATTTGATAACGGCTTCACATCAAAGTCCAACGCGCTTCTTCTTTAGATATCTAAGCTTTATCTATACAATAACGAACACGCCCTTGCACTTTCTCATCACAACACTCATGTGCGCACATTCAGCGACTTTTCGCGCGGATGGGGTATTGGAGAAGAGACATATGAATACTGGAGTTGGATTGCCCGGCAGTAAGTGCCATACCGTCTGACTGGCAACTAACATCTAAATTTCATGAAAGGCACGCGTTCTCGCGGAACTTCTCGAGCAGGGTACACGGTCAACGTTGTCAATCCCTTCCCACAAGCCTGCGCCCCCCATGTCTTCCAATGCTAGCCTCGCAGCATCGCAGATCCAATGTCGATGCGAAGGGGTTCGCCGCAAGCACGCTCGAAGTGGAGTCAATGCGGTCACTGGGAATCAATCCAAGCCATGCATTGCAGCACCCAGGATTCTATTACGCCATGGCAGCCAAATGCACAGAAATGAGGCGAGAAAGATTTTTGTCTGCTCTTGAGCTTGAGGTGAGCCCCGTTCTCCTATGAATCGGTTAGGATCCTGATTGTCCGGCTTTAGAACTCCCAAAAAACCACGATATCGTCGCCTGGTTTTGCAAATGAAAAGAAAGTTGATCATTTGACTATCGTCTTAGAGGCAAGTCAGTTTTTTATTTACCTCGCCATCTGGTAACATGGTGTCTTCAGCTTTATACAAAGGCGTACGGAGTTGTTCAAGAAATATTCTGTCATTAATCCCCAAAACCCTACTCAGGGCCTTCTTACACTGTGGACTTGCATACCGAATTGCACCACACTTACTATGAATCCGGCAAATACTGATATGGCAATACGGTTTGTCCAATCTATCAGCGGCTCCTGTTGCCTGGAACTTACGATGCCGAAGGTTCTTTGAACGCATAGCGAAGACATATCGTAGAGAGAAATGGGGCCCTTTGCTTCGACCGCTTCTGTCCACCTGGTATGCTTGTGCTCGGGAGCTTGGGGACACAGACCTCAGTGTGAAACTACTAGTTGAGATGCTGGGGCATGGTTACTTGATTTTCTGCTCCTTAAAACGTTGAAATTAACAGTCCTTCACAGATGTCAATGAAGAGGAGTCGACGTCCCTTGAGGAAGACCTGATGGCCATTTGAGTGTAAGTTTGTTTTTCCTTCAAGGGCGCTTATGTTTTACAACGATCACTCAAGAGCACTACACCGACGTCTGAGGAAGTGTTAGTTGTCGATCTTTCGGAATCGCAGCCGATTGTGAGCAAAAGAGCTCATCTGGTCTCAGTACTTCACTGACCATACTCCATCTGCCAGTTGATTCAAACGTCGTGTTCTGGGCTCCCGAAGTCAAGGTGGGAGATCCTGCGGCATTCCAACTATCTCTCATCGCGCCGAAAAGCGTCTCAATGTCTTCCCTCCCAATATCGTCATTGACCATATATTTTTCTCATCGAGATTCGCCCCTTGTCGTGCGACACGAAGAGGCGGAGGTTCCCTCTTCATCCTTGTTTCAGTGGATAAACCTAGGACACATATCATCATCGTCACAAGCAGTAGAAGATGTTGTTGCCAACTTACGTGGCAAGTGGGAGGTTGCTTCGTGTTTTCGGGAACAGTATCATCCGATTTACCGATATCGCTCAAGGTGGTCTCAGAACCCTCACAATAATTTTCATAGGACTCATCTTGCCAGTAGGTCTCTAAACTCCTCCTAACAATGGAAGAAGGCACGTGGAAGATCGAAATACCCTTCGACCCCTGCAGCTTTCGCCATGGGTTATCGCCAGTATCCAGATGGCTGAGTTCCATCGATCCCCCACAGTATGTGCCTCTTAAACGAGAAGCGGCCTCATCTGTCAAGTGGGTCAATGCTTTACTACCTAGTGTCGAAGTCTCATGCGCATGATAGTGTCAGATATCGATCCCACACTCTGGCTGTCTCCTTAACCCACGAGTCCCCAGCGTATTTGAATGAGGAATACCCAATAACCATTAACATCACCAATGCCGATAGCCGACTCCTTGACGTGGTAGTAGACGTGCTGCTTCCACCGACAGAGATCGATGATGCTGGTGGGTATCTTGCTGCTTCATTCAGATTGACGAGGAACGTTGATTCAGGCAACGCCGCAGTCAACACAATCATCCTTGGCGATGATCGTTCATACAACTTCATAAAGGGAGTTCATTTTGGGACCCTGGCTCCTGGAGTCAGTGCAGTCAAGACTCTTTATCTGGTGAACACGGGTGCACCAGGCGACAGAGTGGTCGACATCTCAATCCAGTCCCGTCCTATAAATGCAGTAAACGATGTTACAAATCCTGAGCTGCAGGACATGACCGAAACCTTGAGGACACTTGTTATCCCCACTATTGATCCACTCAAGGTTACGCAGACAATATCGTACACGCGTGGCCTGGCAGAGTGGCCGGGATTGGCAGACTTGAAGACCTTCGACGGTGATTTATGGAACAATAGCAGGACGAACGAAGCGTTGGTAATTACGAGAATAGAATGCGCAGGGCCGTCAGCCTTGCAGGTGGGAAGTGTGAAATTAGAAAGACACGTAGGTCTTTTTTCTGAAGGGTATGCGTTCTGTATCTCAACCATCTTTTCATTTATTACCTTCAGGATCACAAGCGCGCCCAAATCGTCGAATGTTCTGCTGACTTCGCTGAAGCCTCGGTTTCTGGTCAGTCGCTAGATGCTCCTTGATCCCGTTTTCTTGCTTACTGTCCATACTAGACTATCATCCAGGTGATGAGCTGGCTTATAATTGCCGCATTGCCATCGCATCCCCTGAGGACAAAGAAGAGGGGCCTGTGATACAGACGGGGAGCTACCACATCACATGGCAAAGGTCTGATTCTTTCCTGTATGTCGCAGACTTCGATCTGACGCTGAAGTTCTCCAGAATATGGATGAACGGAGATCGTGGTTCACTGTCTACTACTATGATTCCTTTGCCTGCTCTGGAGCCTCCTGTCGAAGGCTTGCTCGCTCTGCTCTCGGCACCCCCGGTGGCGACTTTGCATGTACCTGTATCACTTGTCCTCACGGTTCGCAACTACCATCCATCCCGATCGGCAAATGTCGTTGTCCAACTCGAGCTCGATGCTTCTGATAGTTTCGTCGTTGCCGGACTGAGGAGTGGCAGAATACCGATCTTGATGCCCGGTGAAGAAGAAAAGCTCACCTGGAAGCTTATTCCGATCGAATGCGGACACATCAGGATACCTCGCATCACGGTCATGGATAAACGTCCGACCGTTAACACTGGTGTAGAGCCAAGTTCTGAAGCGGGGACAAAGGGCGAGCTGGTGGAGATTGTCGACGTAAGGCTCGACCGACGACCGGTCCGCACCATTGATGCGAGCCAAGGTAACCCTGACCTAGAAGATGGTGGTATCGGGACGGTCCTAGTTTTGCCATAACAGTAGAGGTTGACCGCTTGTGTGTTCCGTCCATATCACATGGTCTACAGAGGATTATACATTACTCCCGGACTTATAAAGCATTGGTCTCACGACAAGACTTATAAAGCACCAGTCCTCACGATCACTCATCTCCACACTCATGTCCATCCCAGACGCACAAATCTTCCCTCATGCAACGGGGCCAGCTGCGGCCACTGTTGCAAAACATCAGGACCCCCAGGACTTAGTATACTATGGTGGATGGGTGAGCCCGCCGGATACTAGTCACCTTCGTCTTGTTCACCTCTCTTAGTTCTGTCCATATGTTCAGCGCGGCTGGATCGCGTTGGAGGAAAAAGGAATAAACTACCAGTATAAGGAAGTCAATCCTTACAAGAAAGAAAAGCACTTCTTAGGTTGGCATCTCCGCCGTTGAGGAAGGACTCAGAGAAGACTGACAAAACTTCTAAGACATCAATCCTAAAGGCCTCGTGCCCGCCGTCGAGTACAAAGGAAGGGCAATTTACGAGTCTCTAATCATTTGCGAATTCCTTGAGGAGGCTTATCCGGATCACAAACCTCTCCTCCCTTCTGACCCCGTTGACCGCGCTATCGCTCGGATTTGGATAGACCATATCTCGAAATCTGTCATTCCCCCCTTCGTGCGTTTGTTGCAAGGGCAAGACAAAGCAACGCAAGATGGAGCTCGAGAGGAGTTCTATGTCGCCCTCAGGAAATTGGCAAACGAAGTTAAAGGGCCTTATTTCCTGGGAGAAGAATTTAGTCTGGTCGACATAGCTGTCGCGCCATGGATCGCTAGGGATTACGTCGTGCAGGAACATCGTGGATTCAAGAGAGAGGACGTGAACGACGCGTGGGTCAAATACGCTAGCGCTGTCGAGAAACGAGAGACTGTCGTCATCACGATGAGTGTAAGTTCTGGTTTCTTGTATCGAAGACGTTGGCTAAAGGGCGCGGTGTTTGGACGCTAACAGGAAAGAAAGCACCTCGACGAGGTTTATGGTCGTTATCTGCGAAACGAGGCGCAAAGTGAAACCGCCAAGGCAATAAGGGCCGGAAGAGTGATCCCTTAAGAGGTTGCGTAGCGTGGACGGCTTTGGTATCCTGGTGTAGTGCCTATCTAATTTTTTAGTTCGCGTGAAAGATTGGGCCAAGACCTAGAGGGGAATTGGAATGCATTGGCCCATGATGCATGATGCATGACGTTTCGGCGGGTTTCGCTAGTTTGAACCAGGAACAAGGAAATATCTGGTCCTCTATGTATGTCATAGTGAGCTCGACAGCCTGGAATGCCAGGTACACACAGTATAGCCTAGAATATAGCAACATCCAAGGACTATAGAACGGTTGATGCCCTCCATGTTCAGACCCTGGATATTGATGCTCACCTTCTTCACCTCTGCTTTTGCTCAAACAAGCAAGTTGCCTGATGTGCCTCGAGCCAGGCATATTCGAAGCAACAGCACGTGTGGAGATAAACGCACCGCTACTAAACGTTTGAGATGTCCTCCTCGATTTGCCTGCCTATCCTGAATAATCCCTTTGTGCGGTAGGTCATCTTCGATTTTTCAATGCCTTCCTCTGAATCTGTCGCACGGACTGAGTCTCAGGTGGTCACCAATCATCCGTTAGTACCCACACCAGATCAAAGCGTGGAAGAATATCTTCGTCTCGTCATCCAAGCCCAGATTATAGATACCGCCTTTGCCATCTCCTGTGGACACTTCTTCCAATCCATTGCATTCTCAGACTTCATTGGACAATATCACCCATATCAATGTCATCGATGGACGGCTCGCAAGGAGGGCAATTTTTCTGCCGGAGCTGCTTCTTGATTCGGAACGTTGGCAAGCTTTGAGCACTGCTGGGGATGGCACGACTACGAATCTCGAGAGGCCTCCAGAGGGCCGGTTTCGTACGCCAAACAAACTCTTTGCGGAAGAGCTGCAGGAGGGGTTCAATACGCTGCCGCGTTGAAAATTCGGTTTGAGATCGGGTAATAATATGTGGAAGAGCCTAGTTCCAATCTGATTAGATAAGGCCCCGAGAAAAAAAGAAGTCTGAAACTGGGCAAGAAGCTGTAATACCTTGTATTGCACTCCCATGTCCTCTGTAACTATCACTTCACCGTTCCCTGAGGGTGTCCTACCCGCCGAACATCAGTCGGAAATAGTCAAGATTCGTACTTGCTTGACTAGTTGGGTTGCTGCGACAAATAACTGTCGCAAGAAGGTGCCGGGTGCCGAGGATAACATGCAGAATGCTACCGAAGCACTGATCAGTAAGCCTGGTTGTATCATTGAGAAGTTGCAAAACTTACCTCTTCAGACCTTGAGGTAGCCACTCCCTACGCATTCACGCCATCTCCGCCTGAGCTGTTCAAGCGCGTCCTATTATCCTGCATTCGGTGCTATTGGCTGGCGCTGGTGGCATCTTTTGATGATAAAGAAAAGGACGAGATGGCAAAGCGCCTTGATTGCATACCGTCCTTTGGCAAGAGGGTGCCTCGGTTCAACGGCAAGAGATGCGTTGAGAAACCAGGCGAGCTCAATGCCAGAGAATACGAAGGATTGATGAGGACTATCCATCTTGTGGTGCTGGGAATGGTCTCGAACGACATTGTCAAAAGCTGGAATGAGATTGGCGAGACGGGTGTGCAGACATGGGAGGAGGATTAATTATAGGAATGCACGTGAATATCTAAATTAGGCCGGCAACAAGATTTGAGTAGCCGATCTGTAGTTCAGCTGTAGTTCTAGTTCACGACCACCATGCCCCGAAGAGCGCGCGTCCACTTCGTCTCCCTGCGATCGTCTCTTGTAAACCTACCCATATCGATATATGGTCCCCTGCTCGAGCGAAGTATTGTACGCTCCTTACTTTCTTGTCATTCAAGCAACCATCCAATTCTTGATACAGCGCCCCCAGAACCTTGCGGTTCACCTCAAACGCGTGCAGGGCGCCGATGGAAGCGTTGAGGCATATGTTGGCTGGACTGGCATGGCTTCCGCATCTTCGTTGGCCCATTTCAACTCCACCGACACTACGGAGAAGGGGTTAGAGACCATTGAGATTGATCCACAGTATGCACAAGGTCTAGGCTTAGCACAGGGCGACTTGGTACGCAGTGTCTGAATATACACGCGTCTTTACATCGATTGACTAGTCCTACAGGTAGAAATTGGACTTCTTCACGATTTACCGTTGGCCAAATCGGTCGCGACTGAACCGCTAACCTCAGATGATTGGGAGATAATTGTAATCCTATCCACTATCCCGATTCCTGATTTCACATTCAACCCTCCTCTGCGCAGGAAATTCACGCCTCGCACGTTGAATCCACTCTACTCTCTCAAGTCCGGGTTGCGAAAGCGGGCCAAGAAATTGATGTGTGGGTCATGGGAAGGACACGAGTTCGCCTCCGAGTTGGTGCGTTGACAATCATTCTCATTCCAAGCAAAAGGAGAGTACTTGATACATTCATGGCTCAGTCAGCTTAGACCCTCCGTCCAAGGGAAATGCCCTGCTTTTAACCACAAACACCGAAGTGAGCATTGCTCCAAAACCACATCGAACAGAGCGGCGTTCAGAACCCAACAAAAACAAATCCGCAAGCCAAGACGTTTCCGACACGACAGGGAATAAAGAAAAGCCCTCCCTGAAACGGAATTCGCAGGTCCTCCGAGTACTACCTCATAAGATCTCTCGTGTAGCCCTACCAGAATATTCAGGCCCTGAATTCGTCGCATATGTGTCACCCTCGACGTTCACCCAGCTGCATGTTTCGAGAAACGTTGTGGAGAAAAGCACCTCAATATCATGTTTCAAATCCACACTTAAGCGCCTATCGCCACCACCAGATCCCTCATCATCATCTTCAGTGACTCCAACACCACCACCCGTTACCCGGATCATCAAGCCAGGCGCTACCGACAGGAATCAACCCTCTGATGATAATGGACATAGTGGAGACGAGTTTATCTTCATCGGATCACTGAGCGGGTTACCGGAAAGCCATATTGTATTTCCTGCAGCTCCAGGAAGCGTGGAAGACTGGGATCTTCTGCTGTATGTCAGCTCTGCACTAATCAGGTGCTCTGGTCATTGCTGAGAATGTTACGACAGGGTAACGGCGGGGTCAGAAGAGCAAGCAATCGATGTTGAAACCCACTCCGAGGACACGCCTACCAATACAAGTGCTCCGTGAGTTTCTGCGAGCTGCCTATGTCTGCTTAGTATTGATACTTGATTTGAAGTAGCTCTGTGGCCTCGAAAAGCGTTTTGGCCGGTGTTGATGACATTCTAGGACAATGTATCGACTTCTGCATCAGGAAGTTTGTATTGCATGCCGATACAGACGTGGTGCACGGCGGTAAGGTTCACAGTTTGGCATCCAAGACAGATGTTCATTGCTCTCTAGTTTCGTCGCTTCTGGTCACTGGGCGACCTGGGACTGGAAAGAGTTCTATAGTTCAGCATGTGGCTAAAACTGTT
The DNA here is from genome assembly GCA_014905825.1 of Lyophyllum atratum. Taxonomy (NCBI): domain Eukaryota; kingdom Fungi; phylum Basidiomycota; class Agaricomycetes; order Agaricales; family Lyophyllaceae; genus Lyophyllum; species Lyophyllum atratum. The sequence continues at coordinate 8,066 of JACGCN010000139.1, forward strand.
CAGGAGGATCAAAGAACTTTCACATGTAAGTATATCATACCACGATCACCCTTCATCCGATTTACTGTGTGAATTTCCTCAGATACACACTTTGTTGACGTATCTCGGTATGCCGAGCAGCCAATTTCTACCATCAAGTCCCTTCTGCGGTACTGGTTTGACAAAGCCGCTTGGCACAAACCTAGTATTCTCATCCTCGACAACGTAGATAAACTTTGGGTGCCGAAGTAGAGGTCAGCATTTTATTTGATGATAGTACGCCTACTTATATTTTGATGCAGCATGCAGACTCCTTCCGGACTCGACAAATCGTGGAATTATTTCTGTCCCTGTATTCTTCCTCAGCACGGACTGGCATGCCCAACTCGCGGGGCATTCTTCTCCTTGCTACCGCCACTTCAACGGCTGCGCTCCATCCTCTTGTTAATGCGTCTCATGTTTTCCAAGAGGTCATTAACGTTAAACCACCCAATAGCGATGCCCGGAGAGATGTGCGTGATTTGTGTTCCCTATTAACAACCTATTGATCTTCGTGTCCAGATCATCGAAAGCATTGTTGGGGAACGGTTGACCACTGCGGGAGATATCCAGCGAGACCCAGAATCACCGCTAAATTATGCTGCCCTTGCAATGCAGACAGAGGGTTACTCTGCCACAGATTTGCAAGACTTAGTTGCGCGTGCTATACACCAGGTTGCCATCAGAGCAGCGAGTAACATCAAGCCGGTTCGTTGATCGTTTGCTGGTTTACTTCGACATGCGTCCTGATTTCTTTTCAGGCAATCCTCTCTTCTGCTGATTTTGCTGCAGCCCAAGTTGACTTTACACCTTTATCTCTTCGAGACGTCAAGCTACAGAAATCCGACGTTGCTTGGTCTGATATTGGCGGTATGATCGTTATTTATCCTTTTGATTCAATGCTGACGGGTTCCTATGTTCAGGTCTTCACGAAACACGCAAGGTTCTACGGGAAACTCTGGAGTGGCCCACCAAATATGGCCCCATCTTTGCACAATCGCCATTGCGATTAAGATCAGGGCATGTTCGATTTTCTGTTCGCCAGGCACAACCCCCTACTAATAACACTGCAGTCTCCTTCTGTATGGTTTTCCTGGATGTGGCAAAACCTTACTTGCCTCTGCTGTGGCAAAGGAATGCGGTCTCAATTTCATCAGTGTCAAAGGCCCAGAAATTTTGAACAAATATATCGGTGCCAGCGAAAAATCAGTACGTTCTGTATTATTATCCTGATACATCATTTTACATAGACACAGGTGCGAGATCTATTCGAACGAGCTAGTGCTGCGAAACCGTGTGTCCTGTTCTTCGACGAGTTTGATTCCATTGCTCCGAAGAGGTACATCTATATCTTCTCCATGACCTCGAATGTACTGACCATATCATCCAAACAGAGGGCATGATAGCACAGGCGTTACCGACCGCGTTGTCAACCAGATGCTAACTCAGATGGATGGCGCTGAGGGTTTGGACGGTGTGTATGTCCTTGCTGCCACTAGGTACGTAAAACCGTTACCCTCCCTCGCATCACGGCTTCATATATTCACAGCCGTCCTGACTTGATCGACTCCGCCTTGCTGCGCCCCGGTCGGCTTGATAAGTCACTTTTTTGCGGATGCCTGATATTGAAGAGCGAAAAGACGTACGTTGGCCTTCTGTTCAGATGAGAGTATGGGTTTACAATCTCCCTCCACTTACAGATACTCAGAGCAGTCGGGCAGCGGGTCACAATGTCACCGTCGGTGGACCTAGATGAGATTGCTGCGGCAACAGATGGGTTTTCCGGCGCTGATCTTCAAGCCCTCTTATACAATGCCCACTTGGAAGTGATTCACGCTTCGATAGCCAGTTCTGGAGGGGGTAATTCAATCGACTTATCCGCTGAAGACGACCCTATCGAGTTCGTGGCTGTCGGAGGACCTTCGACTACAAAGGTCTCTAGCAAGGCAGAGACCGGTGCTCTCGAGAAAAGGGTAATCATGCCATAGCGACTTCCTTTCATCATCCTGATTCTCTTCTGTTTCCCTTCAGCTGCGGCAAATTCAGCGAGCCTCGCGAGTGGAGGACCGTGTCACGAAAACGATATCGTCGAGCACGCAAAAGGTATGGCGTTTGCCCACATATAATGCCTGGCTCATGTTGATCCGCGACAGCACAATATCACTATTGAGCACCTTCGACGCGTCCTGAAAACCACTCGAGCATCAGTATCCCCTGAAGAGCGGTATCGCCTTGATCGAATGTAAGCCGCCTCCACTGCAATTGGAATCTAGTTGCTGATCCGTGTTTCAGATATGGCGCATTCGTCACAGACCGCAGTGGTGATCTCCCAGCTCCCCCTGATGGAGGTGGTGTAGGCAATCGTGTTTCACTCATGTAGCGTGCAACGTGACGCGCAGTACCTGAAGGCGGAGCAGAGAGCCCTTTCTCGTGTTGTATTTCCTAGCGACTCTATGTAGTGTGGCTGGAGGCAGTATTATTTTGCCTCCTCGAGCGTCGCCTGCTCCCACGCTTCTAGTGATAGCTCCGCCTCCTTGCGCAGCAATTCGCATGCTTGCTGTATATGGGATGTTTCAGTTCTAGCGGCGCCGACTGCTAATCGTATGCAATAAACGCCGTTCAACACCGTCTGTGTCAATAGAATGTCGTTCCGGGCTGAGATCCGTCCATAGAAAAGGCGGTTGAGGTTGTTTAGCGACTCCAATGAAAGGGAGGGTTGGTCCGACGATTTGGGTTTGGGGTCAAGCCGGAAGACGGTAAGGGCGAGCGATGGGGGGGTGACAAGGGATAATTCGTCGGATGCTATGACAAAGTCAGCAAATTCTTGGTTTAAGGAGATGGTCTATCGGAGGGTTCAGCACGTATGAACCCAAGGAGGAAGACCAGCTACTGGACCTTGCGGATATAGCTCCGGAATCCTTCAGCACCGAAACTCCTGAGAACAAACCACAGCTTAAGGGACCGGAAACGACGTCCAAGTGCTAGATGCCAGTTGCGATAATCAATAACAGTACCTAAGCCGTGTTTGAGTCAGATGCCTTGCCAGTCATGAGTGGGAAGAACAGGCAAACCAGCGTCTCCGTGCTTCGTCCTCAAGAACGGTGGCGTAACATCCAATGCATCGGTCAGATTTCTGCGGTCTCGTACCCACAGAGTTGAAGCGTCAAAGTTGACAAGTCCCCACTGCTAAAAGGTAACAAGTCGCACTAGGTCCGTTGATAAAGTCTCATACCTTGTGGAAATTCGTACAGAACGAGGTAGCGAACTCGTTGATAGTGTTCAAATGACAGCGCTCTCTGTGCTCAGGGCATGACAGGGCGACACCAGCCCAGGCAGCATCTATGTGGATCCATAAGGATGGGATATTCTTAACTAGATAGCACATTAGGTTTCCAATAGTAACCTTGGGTAAGAGCTGACTTGCCGATCTGCTGTATTTCCGGAAGGTTATCGATTGCGCCAGAAGATGTCGTCCCCACAGTTGCGACTGAATCGTTCCGAGAGTCAGGTTCGTATCAGGCAAAAGAAAAAGAAAAAGAAATACTTAGGATGAAGGGTTTTTTACCCAGTTGCTCGTCTTCCTCCAAAGCATCCCGTAAAGTTTCCCCGCGAAGCGAGAACTGATCCTCGAGCTTCACCTGAAGTACGCGAACGGAAAGCCCGAGAACCAGTCCAGCCTTAAGACCCAGCGAATGAGTCTGTGTCGTTGTGTATATCACAAGATCTTCCATTTTGACTTCTGGATAGTCTCGCTGATAACGAGAGCGCGCCGCCACCACAGCGATCAACGCAGAATCTGAAGCGGTGTTCTACAAAAGAAATCAGATTCACTGGAGAAGGAAAGCGGAGATCAAGAGTCACCTGTAGGGCGCCTCCCCCGATTCCAGATGAGTTCAAAAATTCTGGGCTGAGTCCTAGCAAACGGCAAGCCCAGTCCATCACCAGTGCCTCAAGTTCTGTGCATGCTGGGCTCGACGTCCACTATCCGTCTATCAGTAGAGCCCGACGTGACACTAAACGGTGGATGCGCACGTTGAATCCAGGGTTACATGTGCTAGTGGCATAAAGATCGGCGATGATGCCTTCGAAAGTGCAGGCTGTCGGAAAGTAGCCAAAAAATGAAGGGTGTTGCCAATGGGTTAGTCCTGTTGAGCAGTTAGAGATCATGGGTTTGTGTCCTGTCGAGGAAATCTATCACCAGGGAGGATGAATTTCTGGTAGTCATCTGCTATAACCTGGAAGTCCTCGCCTTCTTCCGGAGCAGTCACTACAGAATTTTATGAGCTGGGAATGTCGCTAGCCAATATGTCGTGGCTCACAAGGAACGTGTTGCTTTAAGTATCCTGGCTCGACCTTGGAAATGACTGGGAGATCCTGCAAGGAATAGTAATAATCGCAGATTCGATCAATCGCTTGATAGCCCGCTTTTCTAAATCTGGGTTGTCTGTGAGAAGGCAATTCTCTTGGCATGTAGAGTGTATCACATACTGCTCGATGTCCATGGGCTAGCACTTCTTCCAGCAAAGGAGTAGAATCCTCAAAAGATCTCGGCCCGGAGGACCCCCATTTTGCAATTGCCAATCGAGAGAGTCGCGTGACCGGCAACGCGTCAAGTGGTATTAGTAATGGACGCGTCGCCGCTGGGTAAATCCAACAAGTGCAAGCACATGAGCACCGCCACATACATGTCCATGATCTGCCATTCTTGGTCCTACACCTCACAAAATGGACTTGGACCAACTCAGAGAGGTTCCTCTGTCTCTCGGTCAGTGCATCCAGAAATTACCACCGCGAAGAAGCTAACTCGTCTTCAGTGCGTGAGCAGCCATATGTATCAATATTTCTGCTGGCATTGGGCTTCTTGAGTGTTGCCCAGCTCGTTTTTCAGACGCTTTCAGTCCTCCTCCAAACATTCTTGATACCTGGAAAGAACGTCAGTATAATGCATCCATTGGGGGTAAGCACCCGTCTGACGTTTTGGTAGCTCAAGCGATTCGGCGCGAAGAAAGGTGCATGGGCGGTGGTGACTGGCGCGTCAGATGGAATAGGCAAAGAGTTCGCGTTTCAACTCGCTAAAGCCGGTTTCAACGTCTTGCTTGTTGCTCGCAACAAGGATTTACTTCGAACCACTGCTTCTGATATCGGTAAGTCGCGAAGGGATGCGGTTATGAGTGTATTGAAACCATCTCCATCGCAGCCAAGAAATACCCAGGAGTGTCCACAGAGACACACACGATTGATTTCTCTAAAAATGACGAGGCAGCTTACCAGAGCCTTACCGCGGCCCTTCATGACAGGGATATCGGTGTTCTCGGTAAGACTGCCGTACGGTACTTCGTGTCTACTGCTCTGATATTCGTGAACAGTGAATAACGTTGGCAAATCTCATGCCATGCCTGCATATCTCGTCGATACGCCAAAAGAAGAGATGACAGACATCGTAGCCATTAACGTCAATGCAACACTTCGCGTCACGTATGCTATTCTTCCTGGCATGGTTCAGAGGTAACGTTCCCCGTGGATACCCAGAGCTATGTCCTGATGTGACATCCCAAGGAAACGGGGTTTGATCTTGAATATTGGCTCCTTTGCTGGTGCCATCCCCTCACCCATGCTGGCAACATATTCTGGCACTAAGGCGTTCCTCGCGACATTCACGAGTGCTCTCGCTGAGGAAGTCCGTGCTCATAACGTCATTGTTGAACATGTGAACACCTATTTCGTCGTACGTCACGTTCATCCTGCAACTGTGATCTAGCCGATGACCATTATGTTTACTATTAGGTATCGAAGTTGTCAAAGATCCGCAAATCATCCATGCTTACTCCACAGCCCGGGCCCTATGTTCGCGCTGTCCTCTCCAAAATAGGTCTAGCATGTGGCGCCGGTTACAGCGGGCGTCCGGGAACATCGACGCCATACTGGTCGCACGCGCTGATGGACTACGGGATGACCTTGATCGGGTTGCCCAGTGTGTTTATTGGCTTTACACACGGATTGCATAAGAGCATTCGGAAGCGTGCACTGAGAAAGCAGGAGCGAGAGGCTAAGCAGCAGTAGATACCACTGAGGTTGGACATGTTGTTCGGAGAAACCACGTGTTGTTATTTGTTTGTGCGGAAATGCGATTGCAGCGTGTTGCCATTGTCCAAGGCGACGGCGATGCGAACGAAACTTGAGTTTTTCTCTTCACCACCATCATGAGGCGCCAGCCGTCAAGAGCTCCTTCCCCCACTCCAACAGCGTTCTCTGGCATATCTAACTACAGGACGGACTCGTATCGCCCAATCAGAGACAAGAATGTCCCTGCTGTACCTCAAATTGACTATCGGCTCGTCTCAAAAACACACTTTGACGAACTTTCTCGTTACTTGGCCGCATACCTTGCAAAGGGTTAGTCTAATGTTACTCTTGAAACACACTTATCTTAAGCGACGTCAATCAATGTAGCACCGCCCAATTCACGCTCAACCGCACGACAGAAACTCACTCGACTTACGATCCAACAATTTCACGAACTCTCAACCGACGTATATGACGAGCTAGTGCGGCGGCAGAATGAAACAGAAGGTACTGCGGACTCTGTTTATCAGATCGTTCCTTAGCCGTGACTCATTCTTCCACGTACGCAGTACCCTTCCTTCCATTGCGATCCGACTTCCATCCAAAGAGAAATCAAGCGCGCCAGAAACTTGCCACATTGCCTACTTCCCGTTTCGAAGACCTCTCCAGTGATGTTTATTTCGAGTTGTCGCGACGGTATCCCGAGTTCAAGGAAGACGTAAGTAACACATATTTATTCCCTTGACCGAGATTGAACCACCTCTCAAGCCATCTGGAAGCGACGACTATCCAGCCCCTGACTTTCCGAGCAACTCCCCGCCCCGTGTTCCCCTACCTGGCCGTGTTTCTGGCCGGACTTCTGCCGACAGGCCAGTGGACAGTGGATATGGCGGAAGTGTATCCAGTAGAAGGCCCTCTGAAGATAGACGCCGGCCAAGTGAAGTCGACATGATCATTCCTGGTCGGCGGAGTGAAGATAGTTACCGAAGGGAGGACACCTATGGCGGAAGGACCAGTGAAGACAATTACGCCCCCAGCATCGCCCCCAGCTCTACATCTCGTCGCAAACCCTCTCAAGATACCACCCGTGAACGCGAGTACGGCCGTCGTCCCAGTGGTGCTATCAGCAATAGCGGGAACAGCGATTCTACCGTAAACCCCAATCAAAGCACGACGGCTACCAGTGGCATGATCATTCCAAATAAGAGCACTATCGAGGAGGAATATATCAAAGTTCCGTACGGCCGGGAAAGGGAGAGTGGGAGCACGACCGTCGATGAACGTGAGAGGAGTGGGGATGCCGGCAGGCTCACTGACGGTGAGCCAGACAGCGCCAGTGACTACCCTTTAAGCCCCCAGAGTCCGCCGGCTGGATTGAGTGGGCTGAGTGCAAGACTAAAGGGGGTAAATGATGATGACGATGACAGAGACGCCTCAGGCATTGGAGGGAGGGGTGGCGATGATTATTATGACAAGTTCGGGCGCTCTTCTGTCAACTCCGACCGGTCTGCTGGAAATATCGGTTCTAGGCCCACTGGACGGATGAGCACGACGGAAGACCAGGATAAAATGAAAAGGGAATACGAATACAAGATCGCTACTATGCAGACACAGATTACGAACCTCCAGCGAGACCTGGGAGACGTCGATGAGAGGGAGAGGAAATTGAAGGAGGGAGATGCAAGGGTCAAGCAGATGGAGGAAGAATTGGAGAGTTTCAGACAGGTGAGTATGGTATTCATCTGCTCGGGCAATTATCCTAACCTGTTTCTAGCGCGCGGAAGAACAGAGTTCTACCATGCGTGCTTTGCAAAAAGAACTTGATGAATTACGAGAAACCCGTCAGCGGGAGTCAGAGCGGGCTGCTCGTCGTGCTCAAGAGGATGAAGATGAACTCCAGATCTTGCGGGATCGTTGCGACAGGCTCGAAGAAGAGCGAGAGGGCCACCAGGGAGAGGTGTGCAGAATTCTTTTCCAAGTTCAATTCTTTGTTTGACGAATGCATGCAGGCCGATTTGGAAATCGTGGATCAGCTTCGGTCGGATATGGAGGGTCTGCTTACGGAGCTTGGGGATCTCGCTCGGCGCAACGATGAACTCATGACAGCTAAGGACTCTGACCTTGTTGTCATCCGTGACCTCGACCAGCAGCTGAAGGACTATAAACGCAAGTACGAACAGGCGAAGACGGAACTTCGCAATGTCAAAGGTCAGTACACCTGTCTTATTGCACATCGCCTTAGCTTAATACAACCCTTTCAGCGACCTCTCAACTCTTCGTCCAAGCCCCCAAGTTTGACCGAGCTGAGGATCAGCTACCTGTATCCGCAGAAGGAGGTGTCGTTGATGTCCATATCACTGCATTCTTGTCTGCTGTGGACGCGCTTCTCACCGCTGGCCGGTCTAATGCGCCCACTCGAGTACTGACCCCTATGAAATCCGTCGTCAATGCTGTCAGCGCGATCATCGACGATGTTCGAGCGTTTGAACGTCGACCACAGCGTGACCGTTCAGACATAGATTCGGACGCCCTTCGATCCCTTCGCGAAAGAGCCGAGGCGACTCTTAGCAACCTCGTTGCGGCGTCAAAAACGCACGCTACTAGTTCGGGCATGTCGCCCGTCAGTCTTCTGGATGCAGCCGCCAGTCACGTTTCTGCAACTATCACAGAAATTGGCAGGACGGTGTGTATTCGGAAGGCCACTAAAGCTGAGCAAGATCAGTTTTCACAAGCGCCTTACAGTTCAGCGACGGCGACGAATGGCTTTTCTCCCTCCCTGCGCTCTGTAGACGAGGCCAGATCCTCTCATCAACGCAAGGGGAGTTCAAACTCTATCTCGAGTCGCGGTCGGTTCTCGGATATGTCCTCACCACCTAGCCGGGCGGTCGACACTAGAAGACGTCCTCCTTCTGATAACTCGAGTTCCGAGAAGACGAATTCTCCTCCACCAATATTTGACCAGCCAGGGAATTCTGGAGGCATACTGAGCGATGATTCTACCCAGGCTGAGGGATCAGAAGACGCCTGGACTGAATTGAAGGTAAGGCATGTTTCATATGGCTGCTGATCTTGCAGCTCACAATATGTCACAGCCATACCTGGAAGCTCAGACGGAATCGATTGTCTATGCAATTCAAAGCGTTTTATCAGGAGTCCGCAGCCCGACTCCTTCGCCTACACTGAACGAGAACTTGACGCAGATCATCACGATAGTTTCCAGCATTGTTGCAGTCTGCAACGACAACCTACCACCAGCTTCTTCTCGGCAAGGAAATGAGATTCTTCGCGAGCTGAGCGATCACGCGAACAAGTTGAGCGAGGTGCAAGCCTTGCCAGAGGTCACTAAAGAATCGCGGCAGATAATGGCGAAATCGAGTTTCGCGATCGCCAATGCTATGAAGGGCCTTACGAGGTTATGATTTCTTTTACCACACACATACCAGTATTTATACCTCCTGCATGCATGCGTCTTCGTTCATCCGTCGCAAATACCTTTCACGTACTTTTCACAGGTTATACAGGTACCCTGTCTGTAATTCTCCCTCCATAATGCTAGCATACATACAGAACCTCGTAAATTGATTGCCCTGCGATGCCTGGCCGTTGCATCGTTACTGGCGGACTATCTTCGATTCAAGCCCATCTCACAGAGCCCTCAGCCTGAACATTCCAAGTCCTCGTCTTCTCGTTTCGTCCAGCCGCCTAGTTGCAAATTCCCTGTGCCGCAGTTCTGAAATACATAGCTGAGGTCGACCTTGTTTTCACAGTTCTCGCCCAGAAGGTCAAAATCTATGCAGTCCAGCGAGCGGGACTGCAGCATACCGGCCAACGCGCCGTCTGACGATCGCGTGACACCGTGTAAGGTGAGGCCTACAGGGTTGGGACAGAAGGCAACTTCATCACCGCTTCGGTGAGTGAGCAGCGATAGCAATTTATCTCCTACACACACGGTAAGCCAGCGATGTGTGGCTCGTCTGGAGGCATTGTATCAGCCCTTCTTCAGCAATGCCCGTGTATTGGGGCCAAATGCCTCCAGTGGGCAAGAAGATCTAGAGAGGAAAGATACGGGCTGAATTTGCGGCCATTACTCGGCCATTTGACAGGCTGCCCACGCCCGCATGTCACGGACAACGTGTGCACACTTGGGGATATGAGGAAGTCCATGAGGAGCCCCAGGCCCTCGTCGAGTATATTTTCATAGATCTTCGATGTTCCCAAGCAAGGAAGGTAAACTGGCTGGAAAAAACGAGGGATCTGGGAGCGCATTTCCGATACCAAATCGACGGAGGTCGCAGACCATAAGGTTGCAGCACTGTTGGAGAATATGGTGCGACGTTTGAAGCGAAGCCACCGTCCACGCATCATACGTGAAGTGGGTTAACTTTCGATGCCCGTGCCTCCACAGATGAAGGGGAAAACGCGACAAACGCGTCTGCGTCGCGTCGCTTGGGCCAGGACGCCGAAGGATCTGGAGAAAACGGTCCGTCGCGTCGCTTAGCCAAAAACGGTCGGAATTTCGATAATTGTCCAACCAAGTATAAAATCCACCTGTTCTCGCATTTCTGATAACATCCACTTCCTCTTCTCGCATTCCACGCACATCATGAGCTACCGCCACGCCTCTGCAACCTCAACGACAACTTCGACCTCCGGATCCGGCGCCAACGTCGCAGAGAGGCTCGAAGTCACAATGTGGGCGGAGTCTGAGGCGAAACGCACCGCCATGCTTGAGCCCTACTTCAGAAAGTGTTGCGAAGAACAGTTCGGCTCTGTCGAGAACGCTATGATTGTCACACAAGTAGGGGAAGCATACAGGAAAGAAGCATATGCCGCTTATGCGCGGGAGGCTGCCCGCCGTCCGACTGAGCAGCTTATTTCGGCTCGGGGTGAGTCATCTACGAATACTATGGACCACAGCTGACAATATATTCTAATTCCTAGGCAAAACCTGGCCACGGCGAGTCGGTGAAGTACACAAAGCTGAACAGCAGGCTGTGGCTCCGCATCTGGGGCGACAGTTTAAAAAGCATCCACTGCTACAGCTTCGACTTCGTGGACCGCAAAGGCCAGTACATGCCCACTCCGCCTGGGATCAAGATATACTGCGAGATGACAGGGGCCGAGGTACGGTCCATCGAGACGTCTTTGAACGCAGTCGCGGGGCAGTCGAAGGAGTTCCGAAGTACCCTGGAGGCCTCGTATGCCGATAGCATTGCGGCTGGGCATAGGCCCGACGCGCAGTGGGAGACGTACGTCGTTCAAGAAGGCACTAGGCTCCGTATCAAGCAAGACCACCGCCCGAATGATCTGTTTCTCACCATCCCGACGCGGACCCCGACCGGCGACAATCTCACTCTCGTGTCACACATCGCGGTAAGTCTATTAGTCATTAGTCTTTCACACATCCCGCCGATATTAATTCTCAAATATCACAGTAGGTGCACTGGCTTGAAGGCTCATGGTCTTTTGAGGCGGTCTTCTCGGAAGATCTGGTCATCTCATGTATCAACATCTGTATTACTATTAGTTACTATTGCTACAGTCTCTCGTCGTGTTGTGTCCTTTGCCTCCAATCGTGTCTCCTCTTATCATTGCAGTTCTTTTCTATACCACCTGTCGTAACGCAGCAAATGCATAAATGAAATGGAGTGTCTCGATGTGTAGATATCAACCTACCCTGGTCCCCTAATCCCCCACCTACCTTAAACCTAACCTAACCTAACCCTAACCCCTACCCTAACGCCAGTCAATGTGTGGCGAGACGACGTCGACGAGTGGAAGGTCCCAAGAACCCCATGTCCGTCGATTGCTCCACGAGAATTGACGAAGTAGAGGAGCATTTAGCAGAAATCGATTCACATCATCGATCTCTCTTCGGTGCAGTTGCGCAGAGCGAGGTCGAGTGTTTCCAAATCAGGGGTGGCGTGGTCGAGAATGGGATGGAGTAACTGGTATGTACCTGGAAGAATGAAACTCACGTCCCTCCATAGGTGTCATTTCGAAAAGAATACGTGAAGAGTGGGACTCCGCGATTGAGACCAGGTTGCTCGCGATAGGGGGGGAATTTATCCAATTCCAAGCCGATTGTGAGTGGTCGTGAGCCTGAACGATCGAGCCATGAGTATATGAGAGAGGGTGATGGGGGGGGGGGGGGGGGACAGAAGGGCGATAAAACTACTTTGAGCGACGACCATAACCACGTGTGCGAGGATAAGCGCTCGCCGGTGCCGGCAGAGCTGGGAGATAGCTATGGGAGAGGCGTTTCTGGAGCAGACAAAAAAGCCGTCAAGTGGTAACATTCAGTGAAAGTTGGACAAGGAGCTCTGCTGGCAAATCGTATGTCGGTGATAACTTCGAGCAGGTCGTAAACATTCTTCGTGAGTGTGGGGGCCACAGATGAAGGCGGAAGTGCGGATAGCACTCGTGGACATCTTAACCATTATACACATGGTCCAATGAGCGATCAAAGTCCACCGGGAAACGTATAGCACAGCAACCAACATGAATAAAGATGGTCGAAGATCTGGGGTATCCGGAAGCGTGGTATTTTCTGCTTAAGAAGAGTCCAACAAAAATTCGCCACATGCCAAAGAGAATGTTGACAAGGAATCCCACCACTAGCCCCATTTGCATCCGTCTCCTGTAAGACCAATAAGCAATAGCAAATTTGGAGAGAAAATGCACCGACGAGAAGATTACATTTCCTGGAGGTTCATATTCGCTCCCATCGTCCCAGAAGGCAGCAGGCTTCGGATTACGCATGAAGAAGAACGGGATGAGAGGAAAGAAGAACCCTAATAGAATGCCTTGGAGGACTGTGATGTTAGAGGGGAAGATTGTGACAGTGATGCACTTCCAGCGTTGTCTATGGAATCGATCCATTGCTCTTCCAGGGCGCGTGCATGTTCGTCATCTAGGGAACGTGAATACATTCCTATACTTCGATAAGCAGGCTCACATTCTCCTCCGTGTCGAAATCAACATCAAGATAGTTTGAAGATGATTGACTGTGGAATTGGCGTCGGAAGTTCGCGATGTCCGTCTCAGAAAACCCACTGAGGAGAGTCGATCGAATCCTCTAGCTGGTTGTAACTGTGCAATCTTGCACAACATACAAGGTTTGAGTATACGACTGAGCAAAGTATAGGCCAGACGACACACCTGGGTCCTGCTCTCTTCCTCCGCTTCCCCGGGAGCTAATTTGGGACCACGGAACAGTGCATCCACGTCGTTCCAGACGAGGGGTGTTGAGGCAGTTGCGTGTTATTGGAGTCATCGGCGCAGCTCGTTTCTGCCTCTCCTCCAGAGGTAGCCAGGAGTACAAGAATGTTCCTTCAGTAAGCAACCGGCCAGAGTGTATCAGCCTCAGCCGTCGATCCTTGAGTTCTGGCCGTCCGTCACGAATCTAAGAGGTTTACGGCAATAGGAAACAGTGAAATATCCGAGAGCACGCACCTTTCCCTTCACGTCACGAACAGCATCCTGCTGGCTCACGGCAATAACGAGATCGGGTATCCCTTCCGTGAAACGAATGACAAGATCGCGAGCTTGCTCTGGAGGAGGCTCCGACTGCGACGTTGGGGGCTCTGGAGTACGTGGAAGGTCGACAGCTCTTTGCTTCCCTTTAGCCTTCTCACTAAGCATGGCGAGACGAAAGAGCGCTGAGGGTGATGACATTGACACTAGCGCAGACACGTGACTGCCTCGAGACAGCGAATATTCAACAATTGTATTGGAGTAGCCAGTATCCCAAAGGAATCGTCATATATAATCCCTCTATCCCTTCCCTGCAGAGCCTGCGCCGCGCCGACATCCTTCCAGTCTCGGAAGCCATGGGGGTTGACGAAGTGCTTGTCTTTACGGGGGAGGTAGACGTAGAGTTGGGTCCAGCTTTTTCGCTTTCGGTTTGTACTTGCCAAATGAATTGTGATGTTTTGCTTCAGCAATCACTTCGAAAGGAAGTTTAGGAATTGTCTGGCCAGGAGGACCGAACGATACACCCAGATCTTTGACCTCCCCGTTTTCCTCATTCACCACAAGGCCGTGCACAAAAACGTGAACATGATTGGTTTTGTCGTTCCTCTTATTATAAGCCTGTCGATGTTGAGATGGCCAGTACAGGTAATCCATCGAGGACTTACGATGGAAAGAAGACTCTCATTTTGTAAGTTTTTCACGGTCGTTTTGACGTTCTCCTCCACCAGAGCGTGGAAGGCGTCTATAATCCTGTCAGCAGTTTTATATCACAGTAAAGGAGAATGCTCACCATCATCGGCCTTGGCCGCGCCGGCATTGTCGTTCCATCTTCTCAATTGATGACTTTCTTTATTTCAGCTCTAAACAGGATGAGAGAACACGCAGAAACATGCGTCAATATCGCCCACCTTTTAGAACGAGAGAAGATATCAGCGACAGGCTGGAGCCATGTCTGCAAGATTCGGTCCATTGGTTGGGCAGCCATCGCTGTATGAACACTCTTGCATCCGTAGTGTCCCAAGACGATTATATGTTGGACACCCAGATTATTGACAGCGTATGCTACCGCAGCATCACTAAACCAAGATATGAATCACAACCATTGTAGAGAATAGGTCCACTAACGAGCTCGGGTCCTTGCCAGTGAACTGGTTGGCAAGGTTCACATGTGAAACCGTACTTCCAGGTTGTATTTGAAATATAGCATCAGTACTGAGTCTAAGCAAGCGTCAGTGTGCTCCCGACTTCTTGACCGTTGGAACATGTAAAGCGCACCTGTTGTCCGAGCACCCATGAACATAACCCCTGGTGCTGAAATGCAACATGTTGCGCTAGATAGCCAATTTATAAGAAGTGAAATAGCGCACACACATTCTTAAGACGCAGTCACCTCCTTCTGTTCCCGAAATTTCTGATTCCCCTCCAATAGCGTCTTCAGATCAAATGCATTAGTTTCGTTGAACGCGTGGATCATGGCGCTGGGTGAAGTCGCTGAGCTCGTAATGGATGGGGGAATGGATCTGGCCGTCCTAGACCTCGCTACGAGGCTGTAGTTTATGGGATGGGCGAACGAGAGGGAGGCCCACAAGAGACAACATAGAATGGATCCAGAAAGCATATGATATCCGTGCAGTCGCAAATTGGCTCGTTGGCACCAGGCCGATGTATAGGCGAACCAGCGCCTGAGGTGAAGGGAGAGAGGGAGGAGGTTGCAAGAGGTCCGAACGATCCGGTTTTATAAGACGGATCAACGCTTGACTCAGAGAGTAGCACAGCAATCCTCCATGATCGTATCACGCCTTCTGTCTGTAACAAGTTGCCCTGGAGGTTAGCATGGAACGCCTCATGATAGTAGTACATCATC
>JACGCN010000140.1:0-22302 GCA_014905825.1 Lyophyllum atratum
CTCGGTCAAGGAGGTGAATTTGATCCCGATTCCGGCGTACCTGTTCCACGGCACGGCGATGGTCCTCTTCTCGTTCTTGTCGGACCGCCGCCAACGCCGTGGCCGATACATCGTGCTGCAGGTGTCCCTGCACCTGGTCGGCTGCATCACGCTGTCAATCTGGCCGCGCAGTTTCGTCTGGCAGATGGTCGGCTTCCACTTCCTGTTCCTGAGTAATGCTGCTGGGCCCGTGCTACTGGCGTGGCTGGCGGACGTGGTTAGGACCAATCCCGAGGAGAGGACGCTGACGGTGGCGTGCATGGTCACGGCGGTGTACACGGTGGATTGCTGGGCGAACCTGCTGCTGTGGCCCGCGAGCGAGGCGCCCGAGTATCGGTACGGGTATCGGTTTGCGGCCGCGTTCTCGATCGGGTGCATCCTATCTGTCGGGTGGGTGAAGCTGAAGTTGCGGGGATGGAGATGGGGAAGCGCTGCGGAGGCCGCGAGGGCGTAACATGTTTTTCTGCAATCCGCAATACTGAAACCATTAAAAGAAAATACAGTATGATAGGAATAATCAAGCAAGTCCGAAAATAGCCGCACTTCCTCCTCCTCCTCCTCCTCCTCGTCCCAAGGCCCATCCTCGCCAGCAAACTTTCTGCCCGCACTTCTTAAAAACGGTGATGCACCTCCTTGACGTCACACCCAGACCGAGCATCACACTACAGAAATGTTTAGCGTATATATGAAGGATTCGAAGTGGTGGCGACGTACCAGTCGCCCGCCGTGTTCCCACCTAAAGGCATTGTATGCCTTCACATCCCGGGGGTCACCGGAGCCGTGCATAAGTTTGTCCAACTCACGGGCCGTGTGCCAGAGGAAGTAGTGACCCGTACACTCGCCGTCAGCCCTCATGCGGCCGCGCCAGGCCACGCAGAGATACTCGGTGGAGGGTACCCCCGAGCAGCAGGTGCCGTGACAGACGGCACGATCCACGATCTTCAAGAGCTCGCCCCTGTTCAAATATGAGATATTCCTGTAGGAGGGTATCGCCCCGAGGGCCGCGCGAACCGCGCCGGCCTCTCCCACCAGCGTCTCCGAATCGTAATCGAACACAGCTTCGGGGCGCTCGTTGAACCAGATATCGACGGCGAGGGGGAGGTCCCACTGCATTCTGCATCCGGAGTGCAGCTCGACCTTGCACATTTCGTTGCGTGTCTCGCGTGTCTCGCGCGTCATCCGCAGCCCGTTCCACAGGATCGCGTGCGCGCACCGGAATTGCCCCCGCCGCAGCGCAAGGTGGAGCGTCGTCTCGCAGTTGCGGCCCATCCGCATCCACAGATACTCGTACCCCGGTTCCGCCATATCGTCCGGGAGCGCCAGTGGATCGCGCCGGTGGATCGCGCCGCGGCCGAGCAGCATCCCGTACGCCGCGCTGGGGCCGTGGTACCGCCGGGCATACTGCAGCGGGGTCTCGACCTTCAGCCATCCTCCGGCGCGGGGATATCGTTGACCTTGTAGAAGATCTCGTTGTAGCCCATATCGACGAGGCGGCCGGAGAGCGGATGATACTAGCGGGGCTCTGCACGCCACAACTTGGGCTGGCCAAACGCGGCGTCCTTCTGGAAGTGGCGCAGGACATAGTCGATCGGGCCGGCGAGGTTGCGGCGCGGGTACTCGTGCAGCAGGAACGGCCGCTGCTGGAAGAGCTGCCGCGACGGCTGCAGCACCAGCTGCGCAAGCTCTGGCACACCCGCGTGTACGCCCAGATGCTGTCCATGTCCAGGAACCGCAGCGCCAGGTAGAACACTAGCGACGGCCGCTGCGGGGTGGGCATGTGCTCGAGCTCGTGGTTTTACGGGTACGGCTCTAGCTCCTTGC
Source organism: Lyophyllum atratum (assembly GCA_014905825.1). Classification (NCBI taxonomy): domain Eukaryota; kingdom Fungi; phylum Basidiomycota; class Agaricomycetes; order Agaricales; family Lyophyllaceae; genus Lyophyllum; species Lyophyllum atratum. The sequence continues at coordinate 1,861 of JACGCN010000140.1, forward strand.
ACGAGAGAGCAGGCCACCACACCGGATACGAGTCCCAGTGCGCGTCGCCCACCACCGCCAGCTCGGTGAGGGCCGGGCCGTCCGCACGGATCCACGGCGTGCCGGGGAGTAGTAGTCGTTCCGGCGGGTGGCCGGCAACATAGTAGTAGTGAGATAGGCGGGTTTGGTAGAACCGAGGCCGCGGGGCGAACGGGTAGCTTGGAGTTCGGGGAGTGTCGACTTGGACGTGGAACGGTGAATCGTACCGCGACATGTTTGCGCTCATGGGAATGGTCGAGACGGTGAGGAAGGAGCAATGGTTCTACTACTATGGCTGTAGTTATGCGCGCGACGGCGGGACGGGACGATGCATTTTATGGTCGGTTGATAATGGGCGCGGGACATGCGATGGCTGAGAGATGATCGGACCTACGCCACCAATATGAACTTCGATCCTCCGGGAGAATCATTATAAGTGGTAATATAGCTACACGCTGCCGTCGTCGTCGCGAAGACACGGTTACAGACCGTCTAGGTCCGGTATACCAGCCCAGATCGATATCGAGTGAAGCTGAATTCGTCTGTCCACAGCCACAGAACGGAGAGAAGATGGAGTATCTGGAGTAGGTATCTGGAGTACATATCTGGAGTATCAATTTACTGGTAGTGTACCCCACGATAGTTACGTGGAGCAGTTACCGGTACTATGAGATAGAGTAGTGTCCGTATGCTTGCTGCCGATCAAGATCGCTTAGTTACCGTACTGAATCGCCAGCGGCCCGGCTGTCAGTTGACCACTCTCAACGGACCATTCCAACAACTTAGGGTCAACGTTAACTGTAGGCATCCCGCGAGACCTAAACCCATCGTCGCGGCAGTGGGCAGAGTGTTTTATCTTCAGCCGCCAGAACGTAGAGTAGTTACCGAACGAGCTACCCGTGGAGAAATCCCGAGCGCTACTATCTACCGGTACCTGGTAGATACACACATCCCAGGTACCGGTATGATGCCCAGGTATCCCCACGCCAATCAGCCGGAAGGTCCGCGATCCCTCGATCCGTTGCTTCCAGCTTCCTTCCAGTCGTTTACTAGTGGAATAAGAAGAGCATCCACGGAACCCGCAGTGATTATAGTATTATACTCTAGCCAGGCAACTCCTATTCGCCCTGCATACTGTCATCGAGCTCTACTATACTACTCTATAACTCCCAAGTAACCATCCATCTCTCCCGTGGCGGATAGCTATCTACTATAATGATCGCGTTTCTCTATGTGAAGCGCCACCAGCGGAATCCACGCCTTGATTCGCCTGTCGCGTTGCGGATTGAGCTGGTCGTTCAGCTTTACTCTAGATATCTACGCTCGGGATCTTATCCCCCACCGTCGTGCCGTCCAATGGAAGCCTACGTGTCATCTATGGACGTGCATGCAGAGCTTCGGAAGCATCTGCTTAATCGGGAGCTCACGGGCCCACCCATGCGGTTAGCCATAGCCAGCCCTGCACAGCAGAGACAACAGCTAGCGCGCGAAGGACCAAGGTACCACCAGCAGTACAATCCCGAAGAGCTCACCTCCCCCCTATCGGATCTCCAGTTAGCAGCTGGCCTGCCTGCCCACGCTCCCCCCCTTTAACTGTCGAGCTTCCTTCCTCCTGCTCCTGCTCCTCCCATCTCATTCCCCGTTACACCGCTCCGTACAATCCCACAGAAACACAATGGTTCCGAAGCCACCGCCACGCCTCCCGCTCGAGCTCCTGCTCGAGATAGTATCCAACGTCAACACTAAGACCTTCATGACGGTGCTATACGCCAGCCGCGCGCTGGCCTTCGACCTCCTCGCGTCCTCGAAGCTCCGCCGCCTGCACCCAACGCTGCTGGACCAGCTGCACCTCGCGAACCGCAACAAGGCGTACCTTTTGTCCGTACTACTACCACACACCTCGATCAGCGCAGACCGTGGGGCTTTGCAGTCCGCCGCGGCAGTGGGCGCCCTAGACGCAGTCCGGGTGCTCCTCCAGCACGGTGCAGAACTATACCCGAACGTCGGCAAGACACAGTCTGCGGTGACGGTGGCGGCGCGAAACGGGCACTGCGACGTGGTACGCCTACTGCTGGAGCACCCGCAGGCCGAGTACTCGCCCGAGGCGCTGTGTGCGGCCGCCGAGAACGGACATCTCTTGGTCGTGGCGATGTTGCTGGCCGACGCGCGGCAGACCCACCAGAAACATGAGCTGCAGCGCGCGCTGTGCCGCGCCGTTGCCAGCGGCGTCGTCAGTATCGTTAAACTGCTGCTGATCGTGGCGGATACGAAGGGGTTGCCGCTGGATCTGGCGCGCGCGGACGAGGAGGGCACCCCGCTGCAGGTGGCAGCGAAGCATGGACGTATCGACGTCGTGAGGTGGCTGCTGGAGCAGGAGAGCGTGCGCGCTTCGATCGACGCGCAGGCGGGTAATAGCGGGCGTACGGCGCTGCATTTCGCGGGGGTAAGTTCCCATCCATCCATCCGCCCCCCCTCCGTCCAGACGTTTGGTGATTACGGGGTTAAGGCTGACCAGGGGAGTATGCGGGCCACTACGACGTGATGAGGGTGCTGGTGCGCGCGGGAGCCGACCGGGAGGTGCTGGATCAGGACATGTTGCGGGCGGGCGGCGGACGCAAGGGCCGCATGATCGGGTGGGAGAGCGTCGAGGACGTCGAGAACGATCCCGTCCTGAGGAGATTGGCGAAGCGTCCAAAGCACCAGGTGTTCTCGGCTTGGTGTTGCGAGGTGTGGACGTGAGACGCCGCGAGGGGGAGTTGTTGGAATTATATAGAGTATACCAGGCGCTTTCGGAGGATGTGCCTAATGTAATCTAATTTCAATCTATTCGGAGGATTTCCACGCTCGATGGAGGAGAGATACCCGCGGGGCCAGCCAATGGGTGCTATACATAGCATCGTGTTCGAAAGCTCCGAACGCACGGAGAATAATCCCACCAAACCCCCCAACCAGCTCGAGATTTAGGTGAGATGAAAACCGTGAGGTGACTTCGGGGATGCTGGTGACCTAGCAGGTCCTCGGGGGACGACGTTCCGGACGGAGTGGGGCACGATTCCTGGGGTCCGAGTGAGAGCTTGTTGAGGCCTCGCACGGGGCACGCTTGAGCTTCGATGTGACCGAGCAAACGTCGTCGTTGAGAGCGGTGGAGATTCACGAGGTCCGTTGAAGAAGCAGAACGATGGACGAGTAGGCAGTGTGGTGTATGTGGTATGGGCGGGGGGGCATGGGCGGGGCATGTGAATACCTCGAGTACTCTACATCCCTTTAGGCAAAGGTCATCGGGCAAGAGTCGCATGTGACGACTGTCGGTGGGCCGGAACAACTCATGCAGCCACAGAGATCCTACATACCTCGGAAACGGCGAGTCCCTTCCTCCCTCCCTACATATGATATTTCTCCGTGCGGGAAAGTTCCCTTCGAGCGCAACTTTTTTTTTCTTTCATCTACACATGGTAGGTACTCCACTGACTGTTGGCCCACCGACTAGCTTCGGATCCAAGGTCCAGAATGCGGGGTAATTACCGTAGCAACACTGCATCGCTGGCAGGATAGCTAGTAGCTGAGACATACGTTCGGAAGCACCCTGCCCGCCGACGCCGACGAAGTTCGAAACAAATATCTGCAACACATCGCGAACAAATGATGCATCCATCGTGTGCTCTACGGGGACACTCGAGGTTGAACGGCTAGATGATGAGATGGTTGCGCGTGATGGAGAGGTCATCATCATACGTCAGAAACGAAGGGGTTAGGGTTGTTCGCCCATCTCTGAGCTGAAGACGGATTACTAGTTCCTGCTCGCAATCTATAGTACATAAGGCAGTTCATTCGGAAGGGATGAACAACGGTGCAGACCGACTCCGATGGCCTCCTATTTGCCTTCATCCACTCGGCCAGCGAACAATTGATTGGCATCGATTGGGCATCGCATCGGATGGCAGAGCACATACCCACTAGCTAGTATTGAATGTGCCTCTGGCCTCAGCCATGCATGTCCGCACAATATACCCATCCCTCTTGCCAGCTGTTGATTTTCGAATTCTCTAGAAGAACATTCTATTGCCGCAAAGAGGACAGGTGTTGTGAGTGACGTGCAGGGCGAGTGCGCCGCTGTGATTGGCTAGACGCGCTTGTTCGCTGGGTGGGAACGAAGGCTTGGCTGGCGTTCTGACGTCGCGCACGAGCCGAGAAAGAAGAAGAGGAAGTCGAAGCCCCTTGCTCTTGCCGCACTTCTTCACCTTCCTATCCTCATCCATCCATCCTTCCACCTTCTTAGCCCACCCACAGACCGACTCGATTCACTTGAGAAGTGGCCTCCTCATTTCACTGAGATCCTCCTTCTCCTACTCCCTCCTCCTCTTCCTCTTCTCTTCACTTGCAACATACCCGCAACCCATTGTCCATCGCTGCCTGTCTGTCATCTACAGAGATAGATATATCCACTGCTAGGTATACCAGTTACCACCTCCGGGACGGTTGTGCACGACGACCATCACCGGCTTGTTCTGACCTGTTGCCTCTACGATCGCCGCAGATCTACTTACCCCCCATCAACTGATACCACCGAAGAGACCGAGCTCGTCAAGCTCGATCGCACCCACAATGTCTGTCGCCGTTAACGGCCACCGACGCCTCTCCAGCGCCGCAATGAGCAAATCCCTCATCGCCGGAATAAAAGATGTCACCCCCGAAGAGACCGCACAGCTCGCACACGGAGTCCAGGTCATCGACGAGAACAAAGAGTTTACGTATGTGCTCCCCTCCCCCGGTCGTCCCCCTGTCCGTTTGCCTATCCTCCACCACGGTCACTGACGCATCGAGCTCTCATCTCCAGACCTAAGCTCCCCCTCTACCTCTCGAGTCAGGGCCTGCTCGCCGCCGGCTTCAACTACCATGTCGTCGCCGTGTTTGGATCGCAGTCGACAGGAAAATCGACGCTGCTGAATCACCTGTTCGGGACCGACTTCAACGTCATGGACGAGACGGCGCGGCAACAGACCACGAAGGGTATCTGGCTATCCCGAGCGACAGAGGACGAGAAACAGAGCGACGTCGGAATGACGAGGAATATCCTAGTCATGGATGTCGAGGGTACCGACGGCCGCGAAAGAGGTGAAGATCAAGATTTTGAGCGAAAGAGTGCATTGTTCGCATTGGCTACGAGTGAAGTTATGGTAAGATCTCACGACTCGTACTGCACCCCTGGAACGGTGCAGAGGAGGAGGAGCAGGAGGAGCAGGGCGGCGTTGTGGTACTGACCTGACGCAGATTGTCAATATCTGGGAACATCAAGTCGGACTCTACCAGGGTGCCAATATGGGGCTCTTGAAGACTGTCTTCGAGGTTAACCTCGGCCTATTCCTGAAGGATCAAAGGTGCGCGTTCATCGCTAGGAGCCGGGTTCTTTTTGCCTGCTGACGGGTTTTCAGTACCACACACCGATCACTCCTCTTCTTTGTCATCCGTGATCACATCGGTCACACCCCGCTTCAGAACCTCGCAAAGACCCTTGTCGCCGATCTCACGGCGATCTGGTCGTCGCTGGCGAAGCCCCCGGGCCTCGAAGACTCGCAGATCACCGACTTCTTCGACTTCGAGTTCACAGCCCTCCCCCACAAGATCCTCCAGCCCGAGAAGTTCGTCTCGGAGACACAGACGTTGCGGAAACGGTTCCGCGATGGCACTCCGGGCGAGGAGGCACCCATACCTGGAGGCGGGAGTCAGGACGGAATCTTCATGCCGGTATACCACAGGAGGATCCCAGCCGACGGTTTCCCCATGTACGCCGAGAACATCTGGAACCAGATCGTCACCAATAAGGATCTGGATCTACCCTCACAGCAGGAGCTCCTCGCACAGTTCCGTTGCGACGAGATTGCGGCCACATGTACGGCCGGCTTCAACGAGATCATCGTACCGTTCGAGCAGAAGGCGCAGAGCGGAAAGGTTCTCGAAGGACTCGGCCCGGCCATGAAGCAGGCGCTCTCGGTGGCTGTGGACGGGTTCGAGGAAGCTGGAGGACGGTACCACAAGGGTGTGTTCGAGCGCAAGAGGGCCGATCTACGCAACGCTCTCGAGACACGGTTACGCGGACTCGTGGTGGGTCAGCTCAGCGCACTGAGCAAGCGCGCCGTCACCGAGTTCACGGAAGACGTGACGAACGTGCTCAAGAAGGCCAATGCGTCGGATTCATCTTCGGCAACCTACGACTTTGCCAAGATCGTGTCCGAGTCGCGAGACACGGTGCTCGTGAAATTCCAGGAGGAGGCGAACGAGTGCTTCATCCCCGGAGAGAGCACCACCTGGTCCTCGCATGACGACGAACTCGTGATGCTCAGGAACGACATCGACGCGATCGCGGCGAGGCTGCGCGGCGAGGAGATGAAGCGCTTGGTCACCAGGCTCGAGCGCAACATCAAGGCGAAGCTCGCCGAGCCCGTCGAGCTCGAGTTCAAGCGCATGGACGAGACGCTGTGGGATCGCGTGTGGAAGACATGGCAGGACACGCTCGAGGACGCGATCAAGAAGTTTGAGATCAAGAGCCGCAGCTTCAACTCCACCGAGGAAGAGACCGCCCTCGGCGTGTGGAGACTCAAGAAACGGGGTTGGGCAGTGCTCACGTCTCGCGTCGAAGAGGAAGTCCTCGAAGGCAACCTGCTCCTGAAACTCCGCGAGAGCTTTGAGGACCGCTTCCGCTACGACGACACCGGTGTCCCGCGTGTGTGGAAGCCGCATGATGATATCGAAGGTGCCTACACCAAAGCACGCGAATCCACCCTGAACCTGATTCCGCGTGTCAGTGAATTCAAACTCTCTGCCACCTCGGCCCCTCCGGACCTCGCCGCCTTCTTCGGCGTCGGACCCGCCTCGGCTTCGATCGACGACATGGAGTCCCCCATCTTGGAATCATTCGAGATTCTCTCCGAGGCACGGCAACACGACATCACACAGAAGTTCAAGCGCATGGCGGACGGCATGTACATCGAGGCGAAGCGCAGCGCCATCGGCGGTGTGGCGCAGGTGCCGCTCTGGATGTACGGGCTCATGCTGGCGCTCGGATGGAACGAAATATACGCGGTCGTCAGATCGCCGCTGTACTTCCTGTTCTTGGTGCTCGCCGCCCTGCTCGCCTATATAGTTTACTCTCTTAACCTGTGGAGTCCGATATACCGAGTGGGCAATGCGATGATGGAGCAGGGTGTTGAAGTCGGCAAGGTATTTATATCCATCACCCCTTTTCACGATCTCACAGCTGACATGACATCACAGGAACGCCTCCGAGACATCCTCCTGACTGACCAACGTGGCGCTACTGCCTTCGCCGGCCGCACCGACCGCTCCAGTGACGGAATCGCGATGGACCGGCTCGACCGGGGCGGGAAACGAGCGGTCAAGCGGGAGGACGAGGATGATGAGTGAGTGAGTGAGACTGGTGCTACCTGCAGAACAACTTCTCTCTCTCTCCCTCTCTCTCTCGTCGTTTCCCTGTCGCTGTATTTTAGTTCCTCGTGTTATTTCCTGTTTTATCGATCTTGTTTTTTTTTTTACAAAGCGGGCCGGCGGGTTGGATGGTTCTTTCTTCTTTCTTTCTTCTTTCTTTCTTCTTCTTTCGTCGTCCTTGCGTGTGCAACTCTAGAGCGGCGGGGTGGGATAACTACCTACACAGCTAGGTCGGGGGGGAATAAGATGTCGAGTTCTATAATGTATGAATTCATCGTACCTATTGAGTCGAGCGGGGGAAGTCGGCAGTTTGGCAACTCAATTGAATAGCATGAAAGCGGGCTGTGGACGTGAGATACGCTGAAGCAAACTACCGACTCCGTTCTCGCGCCCACCGATCCAGGGCGGTAGCGAGGGCCAGCATGGCTTTGAGCCCACGCTCAACCAGGCTCTCTAGAGTCAAGGATGACCAGCTGATACCTGCCTCTATCGCATTGTCGTCACAAGCAGCCTTTGCGGCTTCCCAGCATTATTCCTAACATTTCAGCAGAATCAACCTCTTTGGCCCTCAGCCCTCAGCCCAGTCCGGCATTATCCAGAGTATCCCAGCATCTCTGTCTGAGACTCTGAGGCTTCATTCCTTCATCAAATTGTCTACACGAGCTCATTGTTTCCCTCTTCCCTTTAAAACCAGTCGATTGTATCATCTCAGTCAACTACAGTTCTTCTCTCAATTCCAACATACCTATACGGCGTGCGGCCATACGAGTGATATACCCAGCACCTAGTATGTCCGTCCCTCCGTCAATCGGGCCCTGAAGCTTCAAGCACTCGCCGAGTTTATCGCACGCTGCAACGTCCGAGACTCTGAGTTTTAGGACGCAGATAATAAGCGACGTGGCAGGAGCTGTGGCTACTATGTATATTCGTAGAATCCCGCGAGCTCGGAGTCTGCTCCTGAGGGTGGCTTCGTTTTTCGTCTCGCTACCTACTTCTGTAATCAGCAATACGGAAATTGGTCATAGTTGCAGTTCGTGCACCACCACAGCTCTTCCGTGGTTCCCTTATTGCCTCAATCCTTTGAGTGGTCATATTATCCACCCAGTGAGATCTCGTGATTCTATCCCGCCATTCAAACATCGAAGCAGTTACCATTAATACAGGATGTCCTACATCGTCAAAGCGCCAAGTCATACTAATCCGATCCGATCCATACAGTGCCGTTACAACCAAAGCAGCTACCATTAATACAGGATATCCTAAATCGTTAAGCCATACCAATCCTACCAAACGTTACAAGTCACACGTTACCACCAGCGCCCACTCTTCCCCTACGCCACATTAAACTCACCACTAACCCCCTCAAACGCCTTCACTGTCCCAAAAATGCTCTTCGCATCCCCATAGTAGCGGAACCTATACCGTCCCGTCTCCGTGCCTTTCTCGACCTTCCACTCCGCCGTGACCGCCGACTGTCCCGTCAGCCCCTCGGTGCGCTTCCACTTATACAGCAGGTCCCAATCACTATCGTCCCTGACGCTGACCCACGTTCCGCCGGCCTGAAGCTGTTCGACTGCGACAAACGTTCCGCCGAGACGGAGGTTGTTGCGCGGATTCGCGCCGACGAACGTGGCGCTCACGACCTGCCCGGCCGGGACGACGGCGGAGGCGTCCTTGAGGACTTGGCCGAACTTCTTGCCGATTGGCGGGGAGTCCACGACTACGCCCGTGATGAAGGATACAGAGGTGTTGGTATTGATCGGCGGCGAGGGGCCGGCGGGTAGCGGGTTTGACGGCGGCGTATCGGCCAGGTACGCGGCGTGCTTGCGTGTTAGGTCGAGGTAGGCGGGAAGAGTGTGCGGTCCGTAGAGCGTGGAGGCGCCCTCGTACCGCTGGATATCGTATTCCTCCGGGGTCGTGATGTAGTGCGTATACGTGTTTGCGGGACCGCCGATGACAGCCCAGCCTTCGTTCTTCTTCCAGACGCCTAGCTCCTCCAACCGCGAGGTCAGCAGTGCGCGCCACCGTCGTCCGGCCATAGTCGTCGCCTCGCCGGGGGAAACGATGATCGCCAGGTTGCCGACACGGAACAGCTGAAAGTCGACTATGTTCGGCGACCAGGCGTACGGTACGGTCTGCTCTCCCACGTCGAGAAGGATCGGTTTGCGGCCGTGACACTTCCTTTGCGCTTTGGACGGCGTGCGGAGGAGACCGCCGACCAAGGACCAGAAGGGGTTGTTCGGAGCGTCGGGATCGTTCTGTTTGAAATCGAAGGCGCCGGGACCATCCGTTGTGCCCGCGGCGAAGGAGTGGCCTAGAGCGGCGGCGCAGGTGGTTACAGCGGTGCCGTTGGGCAGCGTGAAGGCATACGGCGCCGAGAAGTCCACGAACGTGTGAAGTGAGCGTACGGAGCCGGAGGCGGCGGCTTGGGGATTGGAGAGAAGCGATTTGGCGGTCGAGTATTGTTTTCCGGCGATGATCTCGCAAGAGGCGGAGTCGGGGCCTGGGTGCGCGGGGCCCCGACCGATACATTGCTGACTCTTGCCTTGGACTGTCAGCGAAAGTAGAGAGACGACGGACAAGAAGACACCCACCATTGCACGTCGAGTCCTCATATTTACACGGCAGCCCCGTATCCTGGCACACGGGACCTTTCGTATTCGGCGTGGTATCGCCCACATTTGCCTGGGAAAACCCAGCGACAAACCCTCCACCCACATCCTTCTCCATCATAATCGCCGCAAGGCCCTTATTATCCCCGGCGATCAGCGTATTATTCAAGTACAGCGACGTCCCATGGACAGGAAACCAATTGAGCTGTCCAATCGCGGTCCCGTCCTCCTTCGTAAAGCTCAGCGCCGTCATGACCTTATCCGTCTGCCCGCCGACATCCTCGTAGCCCGCGCGCTCCGCCGCCGGATTCGCCTCGTACGCGTACGGACTGCGGTTGATATTCCCGCCGGCGATCAGCGCCTTCGAGAGGTGCAGGTAGCCCTTCTGCCGCGAGTCGTGCGCCCGCACGATGCTGTCCACCACCCCGTCCACAATCGCCGTGTACGACTGTTTGTCGAAGCCGAGCGTCGTGATCTGCGGGAGGAGATAGTTCAACCACGCCCCTACAGCCGCACCCCCATATCAGCCCTGTTCCCACACCCCCACCCTCACCCGCAGCACTCACCAGGCCCAGAATGACTATGCGTCCCGACGAGCGCGACATTTCCCTTATGATAGGCGCCATTATACCTCCCTTCAAGCTGCTTCAGCACCCCATCCCTAACCGCCGTATCTCCGCAGGCCAAGTCGGCAATGACATAGACCCAGCTATCTTGCGTAGCGGGGTCCTCGACAATGAACGCGCGCGAGAATATCCGTTGCCGCAGCCCGCTGCCCTTCTGCGCGAGCGACGCATACCCCATCATTCCTATCTCCACCACCGGTCCCGTCACGTCGGATTTGCCAACGCCGAGCGTGTACAGCTGCTGCGAGAGGACGAGGCATGGTAGTAGGAGGAGGGGGAGGTGGGAGGGCCGCATTTTCGATATGGAGTGAGAATATCAATGTCAACGGCGAAGGCGGGCGGGCCAGGAGGACTTTATATCCGGAATCCGGATAGCTAAGCTGTAGGTACTAGGTATGTATGATATGTAGGGCGGATGTACCCCTGCCGAACGGGAGTGTAACTATCACTCTGCACAGTGCACACCCATGGTCGGTCTCATGACGTACGTCCCTACATAGAGTAGATACGCACGTAGCCGCGGGGGCCCGGGGGGTCGCATGATTTGCTGGTGGCAGTTATCAGATTGCGACGTGCGGATTTATCTCTCCACGCGACCAATAAGCACTCAAAATAGGGAAAAGACATATCCTTACTTCGCGAGTGGCCGCGTGGAGATATTAAATTTTCCTACACTCCTGCCTCCTGCGGAATTTTGGAGAGTGGATACCGAGATCGATGGTTACATCAACTCGGTACCATAGAGTGGGTTTGTCCCTCCTGTTGAACGTATTCAAGACAGTGTCACGATCATATCGAAAGAAAGAAATGGTATCCCGTATATTCATACCCACCAACCCCACCAACCCCATCAACCCCACCAACACATCCGACCTCAGTCCCTCCCAAAGCCATACAGAACGGTGCAAAAAACAAGGGAGAAAATAACATCAACCGTAACGAAGTAGTGTATGAGCCCCAAAATTCTCAGCGGGCAACCAAGTTGAACATACTGCAAAAAGGGGAGGGAATCGCCGCATCCATAAACAAAAAACGAAACGTTCACCGCACATCAACCAAACAGGGTGTCAAAATACACATCAAGTAGTCGTTTTCTTGCCGCGCTTCCCGTAGTCTGCCCGGCGGAACGGGTGCGCCTCCGTGTTCAGGACGTACTCGTCGAGATCTACGAGTGAGGGCTCGGAGAAGAGCAAGTAGTAGTATTTAAGGGTTTCTGTTCACGTCGTCAGTGTCTTGTTCGCCGAATAGGTGGGCAAGGATGTACGCACCGCCAAACCAAAAGCTCTCCATCGAATTCAACCAGTCCCAGTCGATACTGTTGGGATCCAACGAGACGTCGGCGACCGCGCTTGCAGGTCCCTTTCCGCCGCCTTCGACGCCGACGGCATTGATGACATGCTCCCACATGTTCCAACCCTTATCGGCCCACGCCTTATCCGCAGAGATGCGGTACATGTACCAGACGCTCTCGATGGCCTCGGGGCGGAGGATGTACCTCCTGTCGCCAATGCTCAGGTATCCGTCCGGAAGATCATCGGCCGCGATGATGGCTTCGGCGTAGTCTCTCGCGGTTTTGGGCTCCTCCTCGGAGTAGATTGGTGGGCTGCGCTTTCCAGGCTGATGGACGGGAGTGGGATCGTCCACATCGGCGGCAGGCGGAGGCACGGCTGCATCGGGATTTTCCTTCTCTTCGGTCACATCTTCCGTTGCTCTCGCTGGGACGTCCTTTCCACCCACGAGGATGGCCTCGGGCGACGTATGCCCGTACTCGGGCTCGTTCTGCACCTTGACGAACTCCTCCGATGGCTCGAGCTGCTGGACCCACGCGTCGCGAGAGTAGACGCAGTTGGTCTTGTCCTCGCACGCCATGACGCGGAACGATTCAGCCATCACGCCGCTGCGCATCGAGTCGTAGGCCCAGACACAGCCGTCCGTCAACTTCGAGCCGACTTCGAGGTCCTTGGGGCGGTCCAGTGCCATAGCGCCCATGGCGAACATACCGCCAGCGAAGCAGGCCAGATGCGAAGATTCCGTCTCGAATGAGCGGTGTCCACCGATGCGCTTGACGTTGACTTTGCCGGCGAGAAGGATATCCGGGTTGCCGGGAGCACGCGGGCGGTAGGTGAGTTCCGTCGCAGCGATGTCCGCAAACTTGGAGTACATCCTGTTGTATTGCTCGTGTCCACCGATCAACAAGTATTGCTGTTCAACTGTTAGCCATCCCCGCCCCATCACCAGGGGATAGGAGCTCACGAACCTTTAACAGATACTCGTACAGACTGTCGATCATGGCTCCAAGACCGTACGTGTCCTCCCTCCCGAGGTGTGGTGATGCCAGCCCCTGTCCCTGGTCCTCGCAGTCCTTCTGGGGCGCCTTCTTCGTGGGATTCAACTGTTGCCTCCCAATCTCGGACGATCTTCCGGTAGGCTTTTCCTCCTCCTCCTCCTCCTCCTCGACCTCGACGCCGGCACCGGGGGCAACATTCTCCCGCTTGGCGTGGTGGATGGGCGCATCCGCGGCATCAACGGCGACCGGCGGAGGCTGCACCGCAGCTTCGGACGCCGCCTTGTGGGGGATGGGTTTCTCCACCACTGGGTGGACTTCCTTTCCGGTGCCTCCTACGACTCCAGCAACCTGTAGAGGCCTTTCGACGTCGAGCTCGGCAGGCTCGGTCTCCGACTTGACCGCCACTGGGGTGACTTCCTTTCCGGTCCCGCCTACGACTCCCGCAACCTTGAGAGGCCTTTCGACGGCAAGCTTGGCAGGCTCGATAGGCTCGGTCTCCTTCGTTGCGGCCGGCGCAGCCTTGGTAGTGGTGGTAGTGGGGACCTTTTTATAGCTGATGCGCTTGCATCCACTAGCGTCGATGTAGAGCGGAAACAGGCCAGGGAATGACGTCTTGTCCTGATACTCCTCCAACGCATCTGTAATCCTCGCCACGGCGTCGTAGTACGTTTCGTTCCCGGTGATCTGTGCCAGCCGCGTAAACTCCATGGACAACGATCCCAACTCTGCCGCGACGGAACGACCATCGGCTCTAGGATGCCTCAGGAGATCCCTCTCCCGCCATCCGAAAGCCAACAGCGGCATGCGGTTAGGCGTGTCGAAGGTACCCATCAGCACGTTCGCCAGCTCCACCGCCTTGTCGAGCAACACCTTGTACTCAGGATCGTGTCCGGTGAGATCGTACGCGGCGACGAGACCGCCGAGGTAACGGATCACCGTCTCGAACACCCGCATCTTGCGCATAGTGGTGGTGGTGAAATCAATCTTCGCGACGTAGCTCACCGCCTCCTTGAAGTCCTCCTTCAAATCCATGATCCACAGCGTATCCAGCGCGTCGACCAGCGTCGCACCCCATCCGCCGAAAGGATCCTTGAAGGTGCTCGATACGGGGACGAGCTCGTCGTGGGGGATGGCATGGACACGGTACGCGTTCCAAGAGACGAGGAAGGCATCCTTGACCGACTTCTGCCTCGCGAGCCGAGTCTTCTTGTCCTTCTCGCTTTCCGTTGGGAACTGAGCTTGGATCTGCGGGATCGCTGCAGCAGCCGCGGGAGGGATCTTGATCAACGACGACGGGAGCGGGTAGTGCGGTTTCGGGAAAGTGTAGTGTTCCTCGAGCTCGGGCAACGAGTGCTGATCTGCCGGTTCACCGTGCGAGTGTGTCCCAGGTTGCGCGGGCCTGTCTGGGATCGTCTTGGGCGCGGGGGTTGCTGTGGCAGTCGTTTCCGCTGGGACCTCGACCGTTGGCTTCGGCTGTTCGACTTTCTCCTTCTCCTTCTCCTTCTCCTTCTCCTTCTCTCCCACTGCTTCGGGGACGGTGACGGTGCCCTGGTGAGGGGGTTGGTTCACCGGGTCGGTCTTGACCTCTGGGATTGTGGGGGGAGGAGGGATGACGTGCTCATGCACTACTAAGGGAGTGTGGTCTTTCAAATGGTCGGGCGTGAAGCGACTCGTCGAGGATGTCGATCGGAGAGACGCGAATTGGTACAGTCCGACGATGAGGAAGATGGCGACCGCGATAGGCACTCGGTGCCGCCGGAGACGCATGAGGGACATCATGATTGAATGGGGATCCGTTGAGCACGGTTGCCCAGGGGGTCTGAGTGGAACGTGCCCAGAAACTAACGCTGGGGCGATGTGGGGTGCGGGGTTGGGGGGTCCTTGGTAAGGTGGTTTCGAGCACTGGGGAGAAAGGAAGAAAGGGGCAGCGAGGTCGTGGACGTGGTCGTGGGAGCTGCGGTCCGGATAAGGTTGCGGGCTAGCCGAGTGGCCCCGATCGAGCGAAGCGGCCATGACTAAGCCGGCAGGCCATGCCGAGAGCGTCGGAAGAATCACTCCACAGGCTGTCACTCGAGGTACCGTTGTACCTGCGTATTTGCAAGGCACGTGGCATGTAGATGTAGCTACGGCACGTTTCACAGAGTGGCGATTGAGATAGGTAGTAGACCAGTCATCAATGAGCGTCACCGGAGAGGAAGAATGTGTATTTTCTACCTCGAACGACTGAATATACAAGTAGTACCAAATTACCAATGTGATCAATCGCAGTAAACACAATGATTTTTTTGCACTTCTCCCATTCTGCATCCTTCACTCGCACCCGCCGTACATCTCCCTGAGCTTGGGCTCCTTCTCGCCCAGCTGACACACCGTCCTCCAGGCACCTCTGGAGTACGGAAGATTGAAGACATCAGTCCCGTTGACGCCCTCCTGCTTCTCTAGCAAGAAGTCGATCACGCCCCTCTCCTCGTCGTCCTCCGACATAGTCTGCAGCCCGTTCGCCTCGTTGTTGCCGAGACTCAACGCCGCCTCGACCACGGGCTCCATCTCTGCGCCCACGGCCATTCTCCTTCCATCGCACGTGTTGATGCCAAAGTACCAGAACCTCAGACTGGCAGGCAGATAGTCGTTACCGCTGCCACTATCCCGATCGACGAAGCATTTATTGATGACGTTGTTGAGCTTATCCTCGAGCAGCGCGCATTCCACCATGACGTTGTTGTTCTCGGCGGTGACGAACGCAGCAACGCAGAAAGTGCCGCCCCACCGCACGCTGAGCAGCCCGCCGCGGTAGATGAATTTCCGCCCGCGGTTGTTCAGGCAGCTCGCGTACGCGAGCAGCTTGTCGCGCGCGCCCTGCGCGCACCACTCTTCGCTCGACCCGCACGACTGCTCGCATGTCGCCTGGGTCTGGCGCGCCTGCAGGGTGGCGGGTATCCGAACGGCGGCGCCGGTGACGCTGGCGACGCTGGCGATCAGTACGATGAGGAGGGCGACGAGGCGGAGAAGAGCCATGGTGTGACCGGTGCGAAGTGAACGATTCAAAACACAGGAGGGAAATTATGGTTACTGGTTATTCGGTTGGAAGTAAGTGAAAAATTGCTGGTTACAGATCAACGAGAGTGGATAGGTGCGATGGGGGAATGTGCGATGTGGGATGGGGGCCACTGCCGATTGAGGGATGGATGGACAGTGGCTTTATACAGCTCAGCTGTTGCCGTAAGTTATCATCGACTCGCTTCTGGCCCTCATTGGAGGATGGACGGCGGTCTGCTCATCCCAGCGCTTCCTTTGGCAGCTACAGACAGGCGTTAGGGACTTGGAGTACACACCGTCACCCATCACCATTACCACCCCACCTCCGCACTTTGTCTTCACACGTCCTTCCCTTCGTCCCCTGTGATCCCGGACGGAATCATGCCGTGTGCATCCATCCCGACGACAGAGCTCCCAGGCAACCAGGCAGAAGTTAGCGCGAACTCGAGTGGCGGGAATTTCCCGGTTGCAGTAAGGGCTCGGCGGCCACCCATTCCTGGTGCGTACACTCATGATTGCGTTCGACAGACATGTTTTTAGGTAGGTCCTCTCGACTCTCAAGTCTCGTCTCGAGTCGACGAAGGATCTGGGATTCACATGCACCTATTCCTGTTGGCGGGGGAAGAGGGGAGGAAAGGGTGAACTCCAGGGGGAGAGCCCAGGCACACGGCCAGGACCACGACGACCACGAACGATCAAAACAACAAGGCCAAGGACCCGGAAGGGGTTTCCTTTGTCGCACGAATTTCTTTACAAAACTGAGCACGGAGATAGGGAAGGAGGGTGGCAGGCGGCCGGGTGGAGGATTTTCTTTGTTAGGTTTTTGCTTTCTGCTTTGCGTACTTGTTTCTGTTTTGCTTCTGGTTGTTGTACTTCCTTTCTTTATCTGCCATAGCCTTAGGGCTCCAAGCTGTATGAACAATGAATAAATAAATAAATAAATGCACCTATTCCTGTAGCCCGCACCACTCGTCCGCATGCTCGCGAGTAGTCGCTATACCTGAAACCAAACCCGGGTCCGGGTCGCACTCGATATAGGCCTCGATGTATCATATATCTGGAGTAGGTCATAGTAAGAAAGTATGATCCCCGCTGTGCCACGCGCGGGTACCCGCCTTTCACCAACCCAACCTTCCTTCCGCCGCTGAAACTCACGATTCACCAAGCATCATAGCCGCACCGCACCGCACCACACCCGCACATGTGTGGCGACGACGGGACCGGAGAAATCACCGTGGATAAAAATACGAGTGACAGGCTACAGCCAGCTACAGTTACGCACGGTGGAATGTCCGGTTGTCCGTCCACCTCCATTCCTCGCTATTCCGCTCGGTCGGCTGGATGACCGCATCCCTAGTGCTAGGATTGAGACGGAACCGTCTTCCTAAGGATCGACCGGTACGGCAGGTGTTGTGGTTGTTGTGGTTTGTGTGTCGCCTAACTGAGCACTCGAGGGAACGCTCGTCCCACGACACCGAGCAGTGGAGTGAGGGAAGCCTCGTCCCATATGGGTACATACGGCACACCGTCGCCCAAGTTCCGAATCGAGTCAGATTGATCTTCGAGGTAGAGTACACACATCCTACACATGCTTTGTGTATTCCACTGACACGTCGAACCAGCCATAACCAATCGGCAAGCCCTCGATGAATCACGCGCGATGATTGGCGGACTGGATTTCTACGTCAGCGGAGAAAGGTCGTTCCAGCCCGCTGGTTGGCCAGCGGTTTCCGCACGCCCCCGGGGGGCGCGGCCAATAGCGACTCGGAGAAGCCACTTCGCTCCCACGATTGACGCGCTGCTGGGAATTTCAGCCAGCCTCTCACGAAGTTTGTTTCTACCCTTGTCGGGCTGAGTACTCTTCCTATCGGAAGATCGAGGCAAGGAGTGGGCCACCGATCCGAACACCACCAGCGGGATGCCATTGCGTCTGGGCAGTGGTGGCTCGACGAGGCATCTGCCATCTGCATCTACGCGGCTTTTCTTAGATGCCAATCAACTCCATACTTACCATCGCACTAAACACCACTCCTGCATCCGCGATAGCCGCTAGGTAGGGGCCTTGTTCAGCTGACGACCATGGTACACATATCTATCTGGGTATGCCCTAGCGCGGATCCGATATTGGAGATGGGTCTACCGTCTTACCACGCACTGTGGCGCGGGCCTTTATCGAGAGCAGCACTCCACCGTACGGGTACATCATAATCGTTTTATGATCACCGAGCCCTCTTGAGGCCACACGTGCCACCCGTGCCATGCTAGCACATATGATACGATACATATCCCCGTGAACTCCCCAACGATCATCCAACCTCCCGTCGATGAGAGTGGGCAGTGGCCACCATCCGTCTCTCCCACCGATGACGTTTATCATAAATCTGACCAGCTGCCCTCTCCCCTCTCCCTCCCTTCCCTCGCTCCCCGCATTCTTCTTTTCCCCCGCTCACCACCATAGGCCTCCGCTCCTATCCACCCACCCACCCACATCAATCCTGCTTACTTACATATGATAGTAGAAGTACCTGCTTCCTACCATTCCGATTCATCCGGTTCATCCGATCCATCCGACATCGTTCCGGCCGATGAATATGACTTCGCTCAAGTCAGTGATTAGCGAGTCTAGGGTACATGATGAACATTCCCACATACCAAGATGTATCTACCTACTCGACGGTGCTCTGTCTGTCTGTACCGGTTTTCCCGTCGCCTCAAGCGTCATCCCCCCCTTACGCGTCGACTCGGGACATAGTGGGCATGGGCACACGATCGAAAGGGAAAGGGAAAGGGCAGTATCTATCTATCTATCTATCTATCTATCTATCTATCTTGCCGGCTGGCTGGCGAGAAACCGGTCTACCTTCAAAGTCCACCCCCCTCCGACCTCGGGAGCCCGAGCCCGCCAGAACCGATCGATCAGCAAACTCAGCCCTCCCCATCATCCTCTCCAACCCTCCCTCTTCCCCCGTCCCCCCCGCCTCCATTCCACGTCAACAGCCAACGTCATAGGCTTCAGCGACCACACATAGAACTCCCCCAGCACCTCCTTCCCCGCCACCCCCACCTTCCCCACCTCCCCCCCATCTAGCCCCTCGCCGTACAGAAACACCCCCACCCGTCTTGGAAATAACACGCGGACTACGCTGCGGACCACGATCCGGACTACGCTGCGGACCACCCCTCCCCGGACAACCCCGCCCCCGCCCCCGCCCCCGCCGCTTCCAGTGATGAGGAATATGCACGCGTATGATACGTATGATACTGCTATGCTGGGAAGGGTGATGAGTAGCAGTGTGCTCAGCCAGATGAATAGCAGCAGGAGCGAGGTGAGGATGGTCGTGAAGAGGATTGTGGAGAGGTGGGTTGGTTGCATTTTGGTTTGTGTGTGGTATATGGTATTATGGAATATGTGGGGCAGGAGGAGGGGGAAGCGGGTGTGTGGGGGGGAAGAGAGAAGAGAATGTGGGCCGGGAGGAAGGGGGTTCGGGATGAACTAAGTAGTGGGGGTGGTTCATGATGCAGATAGGTGGGTTGGGTATGTGGAAGGGACTTCACACGAAAACTTTCGATGCGATTGAACCGTGAATACCTGCGATCACGATCCATCCAGCCTGTGTCACTCGAGCTGGCTCAAGTCGGGACTCGGGACTAACATTCCAACCTAGACTCCAGTGTCACAGCCGAGGCGGATAGCAGGGAAAGCCACATCGGGCTGCTCGGTGAAAGTCGAGTCGGACAGTGGCGTGGAAACGGGGGGGTGTACGGGTAGATATTGCCATGATCTAGACAGGTCGCATGCAATCAATGATTAAACAAGAAGACTCCCAAGTCACAAAACTCACAACCAGCTGGTCGTGGCACAGTGGTATGTGTCAGTGCATATCCCCTCTCAAGTCCCGATCCGTCAGTATCAATTTACCGTCACATACCTACGACCTTGCTACTGTAGACTACGGTATGTCGACTTTTACGAGCGTTTTTGCACTTGGAGGGTTAGGGGTTGTTTGCTGGGAACGAGTGAGATAAAGTCAAGCACCATGAGCACTATGAGCCTTACTTTACTCGGCTGGCCGCTGGGCCGAAGGTACGATACTCTATACCGGGTGAACCGTGAACGAAAGAGCCGAGACGTTTGTCAGTTCTGTGCGTAAGAACACTGAAGTCATTAAAGTTTGATTCTCACTCCTCGTTCCTGCGAGTCCCCACTGCATGAGGTCCTGACTCCTGAGAAGTAAAGAGTTCTTGAACTCGACGGCATCGAAATCTCTTCCCGCATCGCCAGTCCGAAATCCACAATCGTGTCGGAGTCCCGCACTCAGCCCCCCTAGACAGTGAACAGTGGACAGGTGCTTGCAATAGTGGCCGGGTTCAAGGCTTCGGTTTCCGTCCTGACAGCTCCTCGTCGATCGCGACGTGCATGGTA
>JACGCN010000141.1:0-20280 GCA_014905825.1 Lyophyllum atratum
GTGTGTCTAATATCCTTGAAGATGCGTTTTTCCACGTGAGACGTGGCTGGCCCACGTTGGAACTTCAGTACTCAAAGGCGCCCGAACCAATTTTTCTCGCCTTTTTCATATCACTACATGCTACACATCTCTACGCTATCCTACGCTACTGTGCGCTCCCCTACCTACCCTGCCCTACCCTGCCCTGCCCTTCCCTGCCTTCCCTACCCTCCCTACCCTCTACCCTCCCTCCCTACCCTCCCTACCCTCCCTACCCTACACGATTCTAGGTTTAAATCCCTACCTTTCAAAAAAAGTCCCCATAACGCTATTAAACCTAGTGTTCATAACACAACACCGTTGCGGAATTCGATAACCTTGGTCCTCCATACATCTTTCATGGTCGCAAACATAATGCGACACTTATAGACGGAGAGGAACCTCAGGAAGAGCCCTGCACCCGGTCCTGCCCGAGGTCGGTGACGACGTGCTGGTAGCGACCTTGTTCATCTTTGAACACAGAGACGTCCATGCAGCAGAAGGTCCGCAGATTCGACCTCCGAACACCCTTTTCCCGCTCCCGCTTCTCAATAACCCCGCGCAACATGGCGTACGCAAACTTCTCAAACTCTTCCAACCCTTGCTTGCCTTGCCACACGTTGAGGCCAAAGTTGTTGAGGCCAAAATTTGCGAGGTCGCCCCTGGTTTCAGCAAAGTTTAGCTTCTCGCCCAAAGAAATATATGCAAATGCTCACTGCATGGCTGAGAGCGGCGTCGGGAGTACGGAATCTATATAGATTCCGAAATCCACAGGCGCCAGGTTCAGGATGTGCACAATCTGACCGCCAACAAAAATCGCCCGCAGCTTTCCAAATACTTGAGGTGTGTCATGGAAGTTCATCTTGACCGGCGGGTAAATGGGATTGTTCAAGATCTCTAGCCCTTTGTAGCGCTCATTGTTGAAGTCGGTTTCCACCTGAAAGGGCGGATACGGTAACCCCTGCTCCCTTGTAGTAACCTGGACGATTTCTTCCATGTCCGTCGCCTTGTTCCCGTACAGCAAGGACTCCAGCGGTTTCGGCCAAACCGCCACTAATCTCGCCACATGAAGCCACTTTTCGAACCACTTTTTGAAGGATTCTCTGTCCCATCCAAACGTCTGCGCTCTATCGGGACCCCTGAAAACAAGCCCAAAGTTCGAGCATCTATGGCAATGACTTGAACGCAAGACTCACAAGAAGTCATCACTGAACTCGATAGTGCAGATGATCAGGTCCGCCCTGTAGATCAGATCGCTGTCGACACCTTCCCTGACAACCTCGATAAACTCCTTGCAGCCCATCAAGGACACGTCAAATTCCGCGGGCCGCTGCATTAACTCTGCTGCAAACCAGGTCTATACAATATATCAGCGTCAGAACCCCCTCTCAGCAGCCAGGTGATTGGCGCCTTACCCACTCCTCGATATTGACATGTTTAACCCTAGCGAACTGTGGCACCTCGGGCTCCAGGTCTACCGATTCGGGGAAGTGCGTCTTCAACTTGTTGTAAACCTTACGAGGTAGGACATCTGTCGTCCGATATGTCTTCCCTACCGTTTCCTCTACGGTTCTGCTCGAACGCACGATGTGCTCAACAAATGTGACCTTGATTGGTGCCTGGCCTGCAGAAAACGGAACTGGTTCCGGGAACAGCGGTGCCGGGGGGCTGTGCCAGGGGCTGCACCGCACGCTGGGGCAGAACGGTCGGTGCTGGGCTTAGCATGGTCAATTTCGCCGGCTCCGGCGCAGGGCTGGGATATTGACTATGACCCTGCTCCGGGGCCGGCGTGTTCTGTGGGGTTTCCGACACATGACTGAGGCTGCGCACGGATCCCTGAGTCGGCTGGCGGGAGGGAAACAATGGGTCCATCCTGCGTGCAGTCGTCCCACACGAACCGTCCTCCTCCTCCTCCTCCTCCTTCTCTGCCGCTCCCTGTCCTGCGTCTTTCTCCTCCTCCTCCTCCTCCTCCTCCTCCTCCCCTCCTCCCCCCTCCTCCTCCTCCTCCTCCTCCTCCCCCTCCCTCCTCCTCCTCCTCCTCCTCTCCTCCGGGTCGTCCTCTGCCACTCCCTGTCCCTCGGCTCCCTCCTCCTCCTCCTCTGCCGCTCCCTGACCCGCGTCTTCCTCCTCCTCCTCCTCTGCCGCTCCCGGTTCCTCAGCTTCCTCCTGCTCCTTGTGCATGTCCAAATCAGCCCACTCGCCCTGTCCCTGATTTTCCATATCCTCATCCTCGTTGTCCGTTGTTCCTCTCCCTCCTCTTCTCCCGGCTTGTCCTCTTCCTTCTCCTCATCCTCTTCATCCTGCTCGTCCTCATCCTGCTCCAACCCTCCCCACTCGTCCGTGCCCTCCTCTTCTGTATCCTCATCGTCCTCCCCCTCCTCATCGTCCTCGTCCCACTCTCCAAAGCCCCGATCCTTGAACTGCCTGGCACGCTGCAAGTACAAATCCGGAACATCACCTTCATCACTTCGCCCAAGGAATCGCAGTGCAATGGCAAGTCCCCACCGCTTCCAATCCTCTGCCGTGAGTTGATCCCGGAGTTGCTCCGACCGAGGAAGGGTTTCCGGCGCAAGACCCAGGTGCGGAAATAAACGGCATTGCGCTGCATTGCATTTGGGATGCTGTTTCCGAGAAGCGGCATGCCTCTTCCAGATACTTCCCTTCTTGTGCCATACCGGCACCAGACCAACTAAGACGGCCTCGCCGCGGTACGTGTATTGCACCGACGCATACTGGATTCTAGCAGAAACTGTCCAGTGCATGGACGCATGCATGCCCGCATTTGAAAAAGTTCTCGGCGCCCATGAGGATGTTGAATGAATGTGAGTTGAGCGGTGGATATGGTTGAGATGAAGAAAGACGATCCTTTTCATCAACGGCAATCTCTTATCAGTCTGATCAACGGATGCAGCCCTAACCCTAAGTCTCCCACCGTAGTCCACCGTAAGGAAGCGTAAGTGAGCGTCATCACCATTAATGAGCCATTTCTCCCTATTATTTCTGAGGATAACTTCACTTCAACTTCGAAATTTACCTGGTATTGGTCTCCCACCTACTCTTGCATGTGCTCTCGCACCTGGTCTCAAACCTCCCCTCCTACCTAGTCTCGCATCTGCTCTCGCACTTGACATCGGACCTGGTCTCGCACCTGGTTTGGCACCTCCCCTTGTACTCCGTCGAACCTGGTTTCGCACCTCCCCTTGTACCTCTTGCACCTGCTGTCGCACCTCCCCCATCCGTCGCACCTGGGTTGTCCATCCTGGGTTACCCGTCGCACCTGGTTCCACACCTCACCTTGTACCATTCGCACCTCCCCTCATCCGGCGCACCTCCTCTCTCACCTGGTCTCGCACCTGGGTTATCCGTCGCACCTGGTTTCGCACCTGGGTTTCCACTTTTTCCACTTTACACCTCAATTACGCTGAATGACGGTCCACATCACGTGACTTATTTACTTCCAAGAGCACGCAACTTTACCCCGTCGGCATTCACGCAAAAATCACTAGAAACACGACGTTTGAGAGAAAGGTGCAAAGAAAGATCACAATTATAAAACATTATGCCTAAGGATATGCATGAGACACCCGGGGATTGAACCCGGGACCGCCAGCTGAGTCGCAGACAAAGCGTGCGTGATAACCAAGTATACCATGTGTCCATGCCAAACCTGTTCTCGCACCTCCCCTTGTACCATTCGCACCTGGCTTCGCACCTCCCCTTGTACCATTCGCACCTCCCCTCACCCGTGGCACCTCCTCTCGCACCTCCCCTTGTACCATTCGCACCTCCCGTCGCACCTCCGCTCATTGGTCTCATCCGTCGCACCTGGTTTATCTGTCGCACCTCCGTCGCACCTGGTCTCGCACCTGGGTTATCCGTCGCACCTGGTCTGGCACCTGGTTTATACCGTCGCACCTGGTTCCGCACCTCCCCTTGTACCATTCGCACCTGGTTCCGCTCCTCCCCTTGTACCATTCGCACCTCCCGTCGCACCTGGTCTTGCACCTGGATTATCCGTCGCACCTGGTCTGGCACCTGGTTTATACCGTCGACCCTGGTTCCGTACCTCCCCTTGTACCATTCGCACCTCCCGTCGCACCTCCCCTCATCCGTCACACCTCCTCTCGCACTTGGTCTCATCCATCGCACCTGGGTCATCCGTCGCACCTCCCGTCGCACCTGGTCACCCACCTGGTTTATACCGTCGCACCTGGCTTCGCACCTCCCCTTAACCCTTTCGCACCTGGTTTATATGTCGCACCTCCCGTCGCACCTCCCGTCGCACCTGGGTTATCCGTCTCACCTGGTTTCGCACCTGGGTTTCCACTTTTTCCACTTTACACCTCAATTACGCTGAATGACGGTCCACGTCACGTGACTTATTTACTTCCAGGAGCACGCAACTTTACCCCGTCAGCATTCACGCGAAAATCACTAGAAACACGACGTTTTGAGAGAAAGGTGCAAAGAAAGATCACAATTATAAAACATTATGCCGAAAGATATGATGACACACCCGGGGATTGAACCCGGGACCACCAGCTGAGTCGCAGACAAAGCCTGCGCGATAACCAAGTATACCATGTGTCCATGCCAAACCTGGTCTCGCACCTGGTTTACACCGTTGCACCTGGCTTCGCACCTCCCCTTGTACCATTCGCACCTCCCCTCACCCGTCGCACCTCCTCTCACACCTCCCCTCACCCGTCGCACCTGGTTTATCCGTCGGACCTCCTAACAGCATCTGGTCTCGCACCTGGTTTATACCGTCGCACCTCCTCTCGCACCTGCTCTCGCACCTGGCTTCTCCGTCGCACCTCCTCTCGCACCTGGTCTCGCACCTGGTTTATACTGTCGCACCTCCTCTCGCACCTGGTTTATCCGTCGCACCTGCTCTCGCACCTGGTTTCGCACCTCACCTGACAACTGGTTTTTACCGTCGCACCTGGTTTCGCACCTGGTTTATCCGTCGCACCTCCTCTCGCACTAGCTAGGAGGTAGGCCTCAGGGGACCGGTGGCCTACGTCACGTGCGGACGAGTATGGAAATGGTGAACAAGTCGAGCTCAGCGAACCTCGGTATCCGCATCATGAAAACCTCGGTAAGTGAAGTACCGAGGTGCAACATTCCGCCGGTGCAGGCAGACTCGTAGAAATGCGCAAAATCAAGGTTGCAGTGCTCAGACCATACAGGGCCCACCCTCGCGCCGGCCATGCGCCTGTGGAATCATCTGCGACCTTCACCGAGGCCCGTATCACGCGAACATGACCAAAGACCAGGTCCTCCGTGACGTGGAACACGCGAGGATATATGGAAGAAGTTGAGAAGAAAATTTGGGAGACCCATGCCATCCTCAACACGCATATGGGGTTCCTCCCAAGAAAGAGGTTGACGAGCCGACTGATGAAGAGGTAAGCGACAATCCGAGGCTCAGCCTCTAGCTCGGTAACGAAAAAATACTTGTACATAATAAATTTGCTGTTTTGTGAATTTCTTGAAGTCGTCTTGTCAATATCTGGTGTGAAAATAAGTCAAGGAAAAACAAAAGGAATCAAGAAAATGTAAGAACGGCGACAGGCTCAGATCCCTTCATTGCCAGAAAACCCCTTGGAGTTGCGCAATTTGAAAAGGCAACTTCGAAAGTGAAATGGGAAGTTGGGTTAGAAATAAAATAGTGAAGGGAAACCCTTAATCAGAATCAGAGTCGGAATCGGCCTCGGGACCAATTTCCGGTAGGTCGTCGTTGTCAAGTACGTCGGTTTCTTCCATATCTCAAAGTCAGTGAGTGTTGATGTCGATGGCATTTTCGGGAAGGAGATGGAACGGGGAAAAAAAGTAAGGAATCAGTCGGAATGCCGCCGCCACAGGTCGATGTTGTTTCGGGAAAGGACAATAAGGGTTCCAACATACCGAGGTTGCATGGTTTTTCACCTCGCACCTCCCGTTGCACCTGGTCTCGCACCTGGTCTCGTACCATTCGCACCTCCTGTCGCACCTCCCCTCATCCGTCGCACCTCCTCTCACACCTGCTTTATACCGTTACACCTCCCGTTGCACCTGCCCTTGTACCTCTCGCACCTGCTGTCGCACCTCCCCCACACCTGGGTTATCCGTCGCACCTGGTCACCCACCTGGTTTTATACCGTCGCACCTGGCTTCGCACCTCCCCTTAACCCTTTCGCACCTGGTTTATATGTCGCACCTCCCGTCGCACCTCCCGTCGCACCTGGGTTATCCGTCACACCTGGTTTCGCACCTGGGTTTCCACTTTTTCCACTTTACACCTCAATTACGGTGAATGACGGTCCACGTCACGTGACTTATTTACTTCCAGGAGCACGCAACTTTACCCCGTCAGCATTCACGCGAAAATCACTAGAAACACAACATTCGAGAGAAAGGTGCAAAGAAAGATGACAATAAGAAAATCTTGCCACTAGTGGTGATTGACACACCCGGGCATTGAACCCGGGACCGCCAGCTGAGTCGCAGACAAAGCGTGCGTGATAACCAAGTATACCATGTGTCCATGCCAAACCTGGTCTCGCACCTGGTTTATACCGTTGCACCTGGCTTCGCACCTCCCCTTGTACCATTCGCACCTCCCCTCACCCGTCGCACCTCCTCTCGCACCTCCCCTCACCCGTCGCACCTGGTTTATACCGTCGCACCTCCTCTCGCACCTGCTCTCGCACCTGGTTTATACTGTCGCACCTCCTCTCGCACCTGCTCTCGCACCTGGCTTCTCCGTCGCACCTCCTCTCGCACCTGGTCTCGCACCTGGTTTATACTGTCGCACCTCCTCTCGCACCTGGTTTATCCGTCGCACCTGGTTTATATGTCGCACCTCCCGTCGCACCTGGTCTCGCACCTGGGTTATCCGTCGCACCTGGCTTCGCACCTCCCCTTGTACGATTCGCACCTCCCGTTGCACCTGGTCTCGCACCTGGGTTATCCGTCGCACCTGGTTCCGCACCTGGTTTATACCATCGCACCTGGCTTCGCACCTCCCCTTGTACAATTCGCACCTCCCGTCGCACCTGGTCTCGCACCTGGGTTATCCGTCGCACCTGGTCTGGCACCTGGTTTATACCATCGCACCTGGCTTCGCACCTCCCCTTGTACAATTCGCACCTGGTTTTGACTTCGCACCTCCCGTCGCACCTGGTCTCGCACCTGGGTTAACCGTCGCCCCTGGTTCCGCACCTCCCCTTATACCATTCGCACCTCCCGTCGCACCTCCCTTCATCCGTCGCACCTCCTCTCGCACCTGGTCTCATCCGTCGCACCTGGTTTATATGTCGCACCTCCCGTCGCACCTGGTCTCGCACCTGGGTTATCCGTCGCACCTGGTTCCGCACCTCCCCTTGTACCATTCGCACCTCCCGTGGCACCTCCCCTCATCCGTCGCACCTCCTCTCGCACCTGGTCTCATCCGTCGCACCTGGGTTATCCGTCGCACCTGGTTCCGCACCTGCCCTTGTACCATTCCCACCTCCTGTCGCACCTCCCCGCATCCGTCGCACCTGGCCTCGCACCTGTTTTTGCACCTGGGTTATCCGTCGCACCTGGTTTCGCACCTGGGTTTCCACTTTTCACCTCAATTACGGTGAAGGACGGTTCACACCAAGCATTACGGTAAATGACGGTCCACGTCACGTGACTTATTTACTTCCAGGAGCACGCAACTTTACCCTCCTTTTTCTCCACAACCGGACCGCCGATTTCTTAGCTTTTTTAAAGGTTCATTGGTACATATATAACCTCTCTTTTGGACCCCTAACATCCCCAAAATTTTGATATTTGTATATAAGAGTACTCTTATACAGGACGGTATAATCCGTCGCGCTGCTGTTCTTGTACCATTGCATAACCATTGACGGCCGGCCACCCAGATGGTAGGAAGTCCCAAAAAACTTGACAATGTTGGGATGCTCGAGACGATGCCAGATATAGACTTCCCAGTTCAGTCGCTGACGTGTGGTGAGGATAGAGGGAGAATTCAGGCGGGATGTAACGAAAGGCTTACCTTCCTGGCTTTCTCATGCTCCCTTATAGCAAAGACGCGAAGAAGCTTGATGGCAACCTGCAATCGCGTCAGAATATGAATGAGGGCTAGATTTCGCTCCGAATACACCTACCAAGACCTTCTCCTGACTCTTCCCGGACCTGGTAGCCTCTCGAGTCCATTCTCCCTTGTATATGTCGAAAAAGCCTCCGGTTGTGACAGGGGATTCGTTCAGAGTCTGAATAGAGGATGTCAAGTCAATGACACCTGCGATAGGTGAGCTGATGGAAGCGGGTGTGCTGGGCGTGACCGTTTCCGACGTATCTGGGGTGATAGACTCAGATGTGTGCCCATGCGTTGGAATGCATAAATGCGGGAGGGTATGGTGGGATGGCCGACCCGGCTGGCGTTCCTCTCGAAGGCTATCTGCGAGAAGCAAGTGGAGTCGAGAGATGGCTCCCAGGCCTGGACCTTGAGGTGAAGGGTGCGACCGGGTTTTCCCGCAGCAGACTCCGAAGGTGTGACGTTGGCTTAGCATCGAGATAGCCTGCAGCCGCATCTTCTGGGTGTCGGAAGGGGAGCATATCTGGATTCTAGAGCATGGAAAGACGATTAGCGGTCCAAGCACCCGTGTGAACGTCGTCGGCTTAAAAGAGGAAGAATAGACGCTCGTCCCGCGCTGTCAAAATCCGTATGGCCGCTCACGTAACGCATACTTGACAGGCAAGAAAGAGTAGCGCGGTCCAGAGCTGTGTCTGCGTTAGTTGGGGGCAGTGAGATGGTATCTCACCTTATGATCCGATGATAGCCCACCGCACTTCTACCCAAGGATTGTAGAATTGAGTACGCGACGGAGATATGTCCGGTGATTAATCACTTGGATTTCAGCAGGTGAGATGAGCGCAGAATCTCGACATCGTCCGACCAATCAACTTGACAGAAATCCGTGTCGGACTGTACCCCTCAACCTAAGCATAGAATATAGATTATCGAAGATGGGGGCGAGGCATCGTGATTGATCCCTATAGAAACCGCTGACTTCTGCAAGTCACGTCCCCAATAACCAACAGCACGTAGAAGCAAAGATTCATGATATGTCAGTCTAAGCTGCGGTGCGAAAGACAAGAAAAGCGACACGCCCAGTTCTTCTTGATGAACAATGCTTAGCCAAGCCCTATATTTATATCATCAGCGCACTCGAATTGCGCGAACACGGCGGCAAGACAGATACTTAGAAGGATACCAAAAATGTCGCGCGAATTGCTCGATAGACTTATCTCCGTCCGCGCATTCACCACAATTAGGGATTGTGCGGGGAATCGTAGACCAACTATCGCTGTAAAAAAAGCCGTGCATCCTGAATTATCAGTATGCTGAGATTCCTTGACAAGCGGAGGACCCCTATGTAGTGCTTCTCCAAAGACCGTTAGGGTATCATGTCACAAATAAGCTGTGTGTACCTCCACAGCTCTACCCCAACTCTTCGACGTTGGTTCTGCCTAGTGTAGTCTGGAGGATGTCCAACGCAGTGGTACGGAGCGAGAGCGGACTTTCGTGAAACTCGATGCCTCGGTCGTGAATGCATAAGCTCAGATGAGCGTGTTTTTCACGCTGCGTCTACCTCGTCTGAGTCTTAAAAATCGCTAAAATCGATTGGGATGACATACGGTTCAGGCGAATGATTTGATCCAAGTATGACGAAGTCCGGGTCATGGGGTTCCGCCCATCAAAGAAAACGGTGTCAACTTGTGGACTTCTGGAAGGAGGAGAAGAAGACACACCTGAGGACCATAAGCTGTCGAGACAGACGCATACGCATGCCGTTTTCTGCCCATGGCAACCGGAGCTCCCATACCGTCCCCTCGAGTGACAGAAGCTAATGAACGCCGTCACTCGAGCAGCGTCAGACCAGGACGAGGAATGAAGCTCTTACGACTGTGCATGGAACATGTCGTTGCATAAGTGAGCGACTGGATGAGTGATATACGGCCTCCGTGATATGGATGAGAGTGACGTACCAATAGCGAAATTTTAACACGGTCGTAGTCCATTGTAAACTGGATCCAAACCCCTGTGGCTAGCTCGTTTTTGGCGCAGAACTTGAACAGAAAGCCAAGCACGCCGTCTGGATGGGGTATACCTCATCGGGCAACCGAGATCGATTTATGCGACAAAGACACTTGTCCCTATAATTCACAGCAGGATCAGCAAACCACGAGCATATGAGCGATAAGTTGGGAAGAAACAAAACCGTCCAGACCCGGACCGTTATCAACGGGCTATGTGATATCCAGGACGTGGAATTTCCGGGCCATGTAACGTGCTCAAGTGTTCCGCCCTTGTAAGCCTAGCAAACGGTCAACAGGCGCGATGACTTCCAAATAAGAAAGCCGCAGAGTCGAGGGTGTCTAGACGTGGAAGACAGAAGTCGAGACAATGGTTGACTCTGCCAATGGTTGAAACGTTGAAGTTCAGCCGGATCAACTGGGCCGTCGTTATCTTATCAGAGCGATCAGCCAAGTGCGTGCTGTTTGTTTCGACCCCAACGCTCATTTCTCTTCTTACCAAGTTGCCGTTCGCCAACAAACGGCGAGCTCAAAGTCTATGAGCCGCGAAAAAATGTTGTCGACATCGTCATGGGGGATTCGGGAGCTGCTGAAGAGGTGCATGGCGCTTATGTTGGAACACAAAGGACGTGCCGACGTCTGAGGCGCTCAATAACGGTGAGTTGTAGCGGTACTTTTTTTGTTCGTTCAGTGGTTTCTTATTTCTGGCAGCCTTCGACTAGGCCGACAATCAATCTTCGCCATCCACATAACTCGAGTAATATGCAGGATGCGATGAGAAGATCACTGGCCAGATTCTCGAGGTGTCTATGGCTCATACTGACTTTGAAGAGCAGTTTGCATAGCACAGCCGCTACCACAGCCTCAGGTGCCACAATCACAACGACGGCGCAAGACGAGCCCGGTCTTGGACCGAAAGCACCGCCGCACGAGCGCCCCCGTCATCGACGGCTCCAATATCTCGAAGCCCAAACTGCGGGTCTCCTTCATCCTGTCCCAACCGCCATCGCAGGCTGCCGTCAAGGACCAAGATGTCGTTATCGACATCGACGAACCCTGGTCACTAGGGTCAGACATCCATCTCCGGACGATATCTCCGCGCCCGAGAAACCCGGGAGAAAGTGCTTTAGTACACCCAATCCTGGCGAGGCATAACCGCCTACGCACCGTTCTCTCATCCGCCCTACGCCCCCTTCGTCGTACACTCCCGGATTCAGACCCCGCCCCCTGCCCGCGTATGTCATTTACACCACCACCCCCATTGCCTCAGAGAGAATCGTCGTTCCATCTACTCCATAACCCGCTCCTCCTCCGCATACCGCTTCCGCTCCGACCCGCCCAACAGTACGCCCACCTTGGTTCCCTGAAACCTCTCCTCCACCTATGTCATCGGGCCACCGCCGGATCTCGACCAGGATGCCCGTGTTGCGAGTGACGGCGCTCAGTCCGCGAGGAACGGCCGCCAACAGGAGGGCTCGAGGAGCGGGAGGTGGAGGGGGTCGCAACGGGGAGGGTACCGAGGAGCAGTTCATTTGAAAATGGGGATGGGCTGGCCGTGATGTGGTCATGCGGGTGGGTATTTTCGTGATCTTGACCTCCGCAGAGGACTGATCATTTTTCGATTCAGGCGGGACCTATGACATCGGGAGGGATAGGGAGGGAGGTAATGAGGAAGGATATGTAGGCAGCGGAGGTAGGGGGGGCGGATGGAAGTGGAGTGAGAGGTCGGCGGGGACGTTCGGCCTTTTCTCCACGCGACAGGTACGCTGGTGTTCATTGTTATGTCTCGGGGTATGTCTAACACGTTGAATCAGCTCCATTACCAACATCACTGCTTCGCCAGCGCGGCGCTCAGTTTTCCCAGCTGCGACGGGCTTCAGTCTCCAGCGCGAACTCAACTCCACGGCCGGGCGAAGCGTCCTTACGAGCTCCGCAAGCTGAACGCGAGCTTCAAGCTACGTCCGAGGACAAGATTGATGTGGAGAAGGTGTTTATGAATGTCGACCAAGGTTTTCCAAACTCGGGATGGTGCGTTCGTTTTCGGTTTCGCGTCAGTTTATCTTACTCACAAGGTTTGTAGATACTTCATATTCTCCGTTGTTTCCGTCACCGGCTCCACGATCACCTCATCCACTCGTTCCATCACCATAGTCGAGACTATCTTCAATATTCGGCCCCAAGTCCATCACCAGCGCAAGCGCGAGCACGATTGACTCCTTCACTGCTATCCACCTCACGCTGTACGCTACGTCTTCGCTTTGTTCTAGTTCATCGCTTGGTCGGTAGGGACGGTGACATCGATATGAACGAGGGGGTATCGGCTGCGAAGATCGGCGTCCGAGATATCGATGCTCGCACCTCCGCTTCAGAGGTTTGGCCGGTCGTGAAGACTCTTGGGCGGGGCTGCAGGAGCGGATAAAGAAAATACGAAGGGACGCGATGAAGGTACAGAGGGAGAAGGAGATTTCTGCACACCGTGTCACTGGGAGCGGCATGAGGAGCACGTCGAGGAAATTATACTCGCTCGTCAGCACCTGCGCCGGCGTCCACCACCTGGTCCGCCGTGTCGATCGAAAACGGGCGAGTGGAAGGCATTAACCTGATGGATACGCAGTTACCCTCGTTGTACCCTTCATGGACGGTAATAAATGCATTCAGGATGTGTACCGGTGGTTTACGAAGAACCCATGAGACCTGGCGCTCGGGTGATAATAGTACAAGGGTAAGGGAGGTGCGGCCCTCATACGATCCAATCCTCCTACATCACTCTCCCTGGTTCTTTCGAGTCTCACGGGTCAGGTTTCAGTTTCACCATTATACAGGAATCCCTTTCTTTTGCATGGCACACATACACTGGCAGCAAGGTAGCAAAGCAGCACGATAACGAAAGACACAGGAAGAAAACAGAGAAAGAGTTGAACTATACGTAAAGGATCAATTAGAGCGCACCCGCTTTGACGGTCCCGGAATGTTGTCGTCGTCTTCGTTCGAAACCGCTGCCCTTTTCATGGAGGCATGCGGACTCATAGTCGACTCCGTTCTCGCGCCATACACGTGCTGCTCATCGAGAAACCCCTCGATCTCGACATCGGAGTATCCACGATCACCCCGACGCACGACAGACCTCTGACTATACGGATCATAAAGCCATGAAGGGTTCCGGCCTTCGAGCAGCTGACGCGTGTCTGTCACTGCATCTCTCGATAGCGCGCAGCGGATGTCTGAAATTGCAACCACTGATTGCGGGCAGAGTACGATCACTAGGCGCTCGAGGAGACCGTAGATCTTGTCAGCGGGGTTCTGGACAGCAAGGCGCAGACGGGCTCTGTCGAGTTCAAGGCCTTCGAAGGGACAGCATGAAGGCAGGGGAAAGAAAGGACAATCGAAGATGAAAACGCAACCAAAACTTCCTCCATGGTCGTTCATCGCACGGCCCTTCCACGTAGCCATCTCTGTTGTTCCCTCCTCAGCACGAAGCCTCCATTTCCTCAAATCCTCCTTCAAAACGTCCACGGAGGCAACGGAGGCTGCAAGCTGATTTTCAAGGTCCTTCACGCGGTCTTGGGAAATCGCTAACTCCCCTTTTAGCTGCGTAACGTCGTCTGCACTACGCTCATCGCTCGAAGCGACTACTGGCAAGGCAACGCGATCCTTCTCCGAATCCCTGGTGTGCGTCTATAGTCAGCAGGGCCTGATCCAACTGTCCTCGAACACCTGTGAGCTCCAGCGATATCGTCTCATTGGAGCGACGTAGGGTGTTTCGTTCTTCGCGCAGGCGATCGACTTGTTTAACAAGTATAGATATGGTCTTCTGTCGCTGGGAGTTTGCGGCATTCGCGAGCATGACATCTAAATTGTTGCGGGTAGTGATTTCATCCCTTTCCATACTCAATGTCGAAGTGTGTTCGGTAGGTGGCACGGGACCAGGTACCGGCGAAGGAGGTTGGGGAGAGTCTGAAGGAAGAGGCTGCTGGGAAGGGGGTGCATCGTGAAAAAAGCCTACACCATCTATCGCGTCTTTCGACTGAGAATCTACCACCGTGCCCGCCGCCCGGGCCTTGGATTGTTCCTTCACCTTTGGTCTCGACTTCGCACTCCCCGAAAGCTGGATCGTCCATGCCACCCGTCCCTTTGACCTCCCACCCGCTCTACTCACGGGACCACCAGAAACATCACCCCTAACCTCCTTCACCTTTCCGTCGACCTTTCCGGCCGAATTGACCCCCGGACCAGGCTTTGACTTCGAAGCCTTGCTGTTACCGCGTTCGGGTTCCAAGAGTGGCCGTTTCTCTACCGATAGCGTCTTCCTCGGCACACGCGGCTGGACCTGCCAATTATTGTTGAGGGCCCATCTTACAAAATTCGTTGTCAAATTTAAATTCTTGGGCATGTCGAATAGGGCGAAATTGGCCTTGACGTAGCAAGCCTGCTTCGCTTCATGACAACCTGTACAAGCGAGCTGTGGGCGCGCTCCGTCTGAAGGGGTGGAGAAGTCGCAGCGGAGGCCATTCTTGCTGCAAACGAGACAAGTCTGCAACTGCGATCAGCCTTGGGCACGTAAAACAAAAGGAGAGATAGAGCCTCAGATCAAGCAAATTCGCACCCCAGTAAACTGTCGCCGCCAGGCAGCGCGGGTGGGCCTCGAATTGAGCCTTTTCCAGGCCTGGATGAACTCTGAGCGAGGTATTTCGATCACTGGCTGTTCTTCATTGACCTCGTCGTCGGTACTCTCGTCGTTTTCAGCCCCATCAGTACCCCCATTCTCCTCATCCTCATCTTCGTAGTCGTCCTCATCTTCGTTTCCAGCACGAAGGCCACCACCGTCGCTCTCCCCTTCCTCTTCCTCCTCCTCCGCTTCACAGTGGTGCTTCCCATTAAGACCATCCTTATCATCCTGCGCCTCCGAGTCCTCGCCCTCAGGCTCGGCACGACCCTCACCACCACTTTTAACTCCCAGAGCATCTCTCGCTTCATCCTCGCCAGACTCATATTCACCTAAAGCCGATCATGAAGTAAATCGCGCGTCATAGGCGACGTGACTCACCATTGAGAATGTCGTAGGGCATGTAGCGAGGGACTACTGAAAAAATCCCAGAAAGCTGGCCCACTGCCCTAAGCGAACGCAATTCTTTCCGGCGCAACATTTCGGCAGTATTCTCCACCCCACCCAGTACCATGGACTTCTGCAAATTATTGCTCATGACGGAGACCCCAGACGCGTTGAACTTGAAGTTCTGTCTGAGTCTCGGCAGAAAATCCCGGCATGTGATCACGATTCCCACGATGCACGAAGCACTAGGATTGCGCTTGCGTCCGCCATTCCAATACTACCCATACTTAGTACTAAGTACTAGGTCAACGATTCATCACCTCGTCTCTTGGACCACCTTCACCTCTCTCCAACTTTCCGTTCGACGTACTCCATGAGTACTCTATCACTACTCTAAAATGGCCATTCTATATCTTGAACGGCGGATACATACACGACCGGATGCGTGATAGTGCGTGATAGTGTTATCGAAGTCAGAGATCAACTCAAATGGTGGACTGTGACGAGCCAAGACTGCCCTACCTCGTCTATGCCTGGATTGTCACGGTCGACTGACCGCCCTGACGTTGAGGAGCATCGAGAGCCGACGTAGCTTTTCGAAACAACAAGTCAATTCAATCATGATTCCAGAGCTCTCTAAAATACGATTGCTTTCAGTTTGTTCGACACGGCTGCCACTCTAATCAGCTTCTACAAACTTTGGTATGTCACTGTTCGAACTTCCGCTACAGATTCAGGACGTCCCACGGAACGGAATCCGTAATATAGGGAATACGGTTTCGTACCTGCGCAGATAAACGACGGACTGCTGTGAACCCCTCGCCATGTACTTGAACCTAGGGACGTACTCGAGAGGCCTATACTGCATCGTCTCTCCTTCAACCTATAAGACCGCTCTCGAGTCTTGAAGCCACTTACTGTGAAGGTTGTCAACACCGGACTTTCTGACACGAACTTCATGTCCTTGTGTCCTGAGGGTCTATCAAACGATAGTGTCTACACGTGTCCTTAGGATGGCGGAGTCATGCAGAAGGCGCGAATCGGAAGGGTGTCAAATCGCATCTTCGAATCTCAGCCATCAGTCCGCTTTCTCTTGCTCCTCATACCACCACCACCCACAGCGTCGCGGGTCTGCTTGATAGCTTCTTATGCGCAGTAATCCAGGCCATTCAAAGGAAGTCGCTACGTACTTCCGGGAATCAGATGTCGGGTACCCGGGTAGTAGTGAGGCGAGAGAGGGAGGTATCCCAGCTTAGACCAAGTTTAGACTCGAATCGCGTGGCGAGTGGCGACAGCTATTCTCCTACTTTATCGTACTGACCGTCGGTAACCGTTTGATCAGGTGTCTTGACGATGACCAGACTATTCCGTGTCTTCCTAATAGTGTGCTAATAGCGCTCGATCAGACGTCTTGCCTACTGGAGTGAGTACTCGACCGAACTTCGTCATCCAATCTTCTCTCGGTGAGTTCTGCTCTTTTCAGCTTAATTTGGTGGTGTCCCCAGGTACTTAGCCGTTTCTCTCCATCGACAGCTCATCGACGTTGTTGGGAAGTCTCACCATGATTTCCTGACATCGGGCTGAGCCCATCAACTCTGGTCAGAGAGTTAAGGCATAGCTGGATGCTGTCGATGTGATATAAGATACAATCAACGTACGCTAATCTCTATCCGCCTTATCCATCGTTTTGATATTCGACTCCCCACCTAGCTGCTACGTACATTCTCGCGATGGATGGATACAAGTCCGATCGAACATTACATGAGCCTCGAAATCAACTCGAAATTCGCGACGCCATGGACCCACAGCCAATCATAGAGGGAAAGAAAAGATATTCATGACCGAAACCGAGCCGACATCAGAAATTACACGAACGTACTACCTATCATGCCTCCCATCCCCATCCCCAAATACTCGTAAAAAATAAATCAAAAAAAAAGCACAACCTTTTATAGTCCACTCCCCATCCCCATCCCTTCCATCGCTCACAGCGCAAACACATTAACATCATCAATAAACGACCACGCCGG
This sequence comes from Lyophyllum atratum, assembly GCA_014905825.1. NCBI lineage: Eukaryota > Fungi > Basidiomycota > Agaricomycetes > Agaricales > Lyophyllaceae > Lyophyllum > Lyophyllum atratum. The sequence continues at coordinate 17,173 of JACGCN010000141.1, forward strand.
CGCCTTCCCCCCATGGAACGCCAGCCTATCACTCCCGCGCGCCGTCACCGTAAGCTCATAAAACGTGAACGGCTGGAACCCCGGCCTAATCGTCTTCACAATCGCGCCATTCCACAACACATCAATAAACGCGTCCTTCTCCGCCTCCGACCCCGCATACAAGCTCGACTGGAAGAACGTGATCGTATACCTCTTCCCCGCCACAGTCATCAGCGGCGCCCTCGGCATCAACGTCCCCGCCAGCGCGTCCACCCCGCTCGCAGACCCGAGGAGGGCGACGCTGCTCCCGGTGCGGGCGTACGGCGCGTAGTGGAAGATGCTGGCGTCGAGGGAGCCGCCGAGGGGGCTGGTGCCGATCCAGGCGGGAGTAGGAGGCGGCGAAGCAGAACTCGTCCCCGCCGCCGCAGGTGTACCCCTCGAAGCCGCCGTCGATGACGAGGGACTTGCGCTTGTACCCGCGGGAGTAGGTCACTTTGAGGTCGCCTTGGCCGTAATTGACTGCGGTGGACTCGTCTGCGACGAGGTAGTACTGTCAGGGAGGGGGAGGGGCGGAGGTTAGTGTGGGTCTGGAGCGGGGTGGGGTGGGGGGGGGGTACTCACGAAGCTGCAGGTATAGGTGGTGGGGACGCCGTTAACGAGGGCACGCCAGATGTTGAAGTACTGGCAGGCACCCCCGGCCCCGTCGGATCCGCGCGTGTTGCAGAGCGCTGCGCAGGCGTCCACGTCGTACTTGTCGATGAAGGCGAAGCCCATGTACTGTCCAACTCGTCAGTACCGTGCTCCACGACAAGTGATAGGTGAAGGAGGATGGACTTACCCCTGGTGCGTTGTTCGCGCCGTTGGTGGGACCGAAGACGATCTCGTAGCCGTCGGGGGTGGCGGGGTCGGCGAGGGTCTTGGCTGCCCAACCGCTGCTGTTCTGGATGTAGGTCAGGCCGGATGGGGGTTCGATGGACTGCTGGCCGCCCCGGTTGGTCTTCTCCGCTGCAGCGTGGATGTCCCGTACACCGCGCACTTCAGGTTGGAGTGTTCGCCAAAGACGAAGTCGAGAAGGTAGTTGTTATATTCATAATACAGGTTGGCGAACACTACACCGAAGGAGGGTTAGGATGTGGGAAACGGGTCTGGGGAGGGAGAGGAGGGACGTACCACAGCCGTTGACGCGACTGCAGAAGTTGAGGCAGGCGTCGACGTCGTATGTGGCGTTGGAGACGACGGTGTAGGTGAGATACGCCGTTCCCTCGATCGAACCATCCCTATCGGTCAACCTCGTACCCGTGCCTGCGAACACCTGTTCGTACCCAGCAACAGTGCGTCTCGACAAGTCGACCGTGGGGCGGGCTTTCGCTGACAGCAGGCTGACTGTGGTTCCGGAATCGACGACCTGGCCGTCGAGGGCGGTGACGAGGGTGTCGGGGACAGGCTGGTTCGGGGGCGCGTCGTCGGTGGCACCGGCCTTCTGGTCGACGAGAGGGACGGTGACCGCGATGTTCTGGGTGTCGGTCGTCGTGCCATTCACGTCGACCTCCTGGGGAGTATTGGGGATACCTCGCTGTGCAGGGGGACGATGCCTGAGGTAGCAGCTAGGACCCAGGGACGAGGTGAGTACCTATCAGCAAGGGGGAGTCTCGAGATGATGGCTTACCATTCGCCGTTATAGCTAACAGGGTGAGAGTCAATAGACGCGAGAAGGATTGCATGTTAGGAGAGGGGGAACGCGTTCAGCGAAGTCGTCCGGTGAGAGAAGCCGTCCGAAGTTGAGCTGACTTACAGTGGTCTCCCTCTCCGCTCTTTATACCCTCGGCCCACGCATGCTGGTGTTACGACAGCCGGACCCTCGAAAGGCTCTGTGCAGAATACGTTCCGGGCCCTGGACGTGCTGACAACATCATGGTGTCCTTCCTCATCCATCTCCAGATAGATGCAGGTGGCAGGCAGGTACGCGGGTGTCTGCGTTAGGCCGTGATCGGGCTTAGAAGGACCTTTAGGCGTATAGAGTAGTTTTACCCTCGACGCGGCGATTCGATGCTTGTGGCGATTGGGTTGCCTGCGCGGACGCGACTGCCTTTACACGAGGCTGCTGCGTGTACCGCTCGTCGTCGTCCGAGTGAAGAGATCATGGTTGCTGGTATGTTGACTTGGGTCACGTGGTCGAAACTGGGAAGTTGACGAACGCGAAAGTGTCAGTGTCAGTTCTGCATCAATCCAAGTCTCTCCCTGCCTTCAGTGCATTCATTCTCGGGGTCTACATGTGGACGTTTCATATCAACTTCATGCCGGTGCGTTCCGGGCTTCTGTATCCGCTCAATAGCCTTATCGCTTCCTGGTCTTCTTCACTGCCGAATTGACACGAAGAGCATGTTCGTCATCTCGAGGAAGCCATGTAAGCCTAGCGATGTCGGCCGACGCGTGGTGCTTCCACGAGAACAAGGTCGATGAGGTATGTGCTGTAGCCTCAGCATTATCGTTGGTAGACGTATGGAGTCCGGAGATATGTTTGCATCAGGTCGCTATCCTGGCTCGACATGTGCCATATACCATAGATTCCAAAACAACGGGATGCGCGGTGAGCATGGAACCCACGGAAAGAAGTCACCTGTTCTCCACTCCTTCTCACGCGAGTATTCTTAATAAAGGGATCGTACGATAGATGTGACCTTCTTTCCTTTTCAACCACTGGTATTCGTCTTCTGCGCTCGAGAGTTCTGCCTATGTTCATAACTATCAACGCGCACGATCACGACATTGATGAAACCGTGATTCGGCACTCTGCATCAACATGCCAGCGACATCATCACCCCCCGGTTCAACGTCAACGTCGTCCTGTTATTCTCGACCACCTCCTCAATCAGGGACGGACTTATAAATAGCCAAGCTTTAATCAGGGTTGCTGCACGGAACGGATGGCAAGCGGCCGGTGCTTATGAGCCGTGGTAAGGACGCGTCGCAGGTTGGCGTTGGCATCGACTATGTACTTGCAGATTTGCCCTGGGTGCTCGGCCATAACTTCCATGCTGATGATGTGTACGCGATCTCGCGCGACAGCGTCAGATGTCAGCGCTCCAGCTTGAATATGTCTCTACTGCGCTCGCTAAATAACCTTAACGG
>JACGCN010000142.1:0-18580 GCA_014905825.1 Lyophyllum atratum
GACGCTGTCGACAGCGCACGATGTCTCAAAGAAAGTGATCCCCCAGTTCCCAAGGTGTCTTGCGACAAAGAGACGACGCTGTCGGCAGCGCACAATGTCTCTTGCGTGCCGGACGACGCTGTCGGCAGCGCACTACTGTCCGGACATCGAGGGGCGCGAGGCCCAAGAAAGAAAGTGATCCCCCAGTTCCCAACGTGTCTTGCGACAAAGAGACGACGCTGTCGACAGCGCACGATGTCTCAAAGAAAGTGATCCCCCAGTTCCCAAGGTGTCTTGCGACAAAGAGACGACGCTGTCGGCAGCGCACAATGTCTCTTGCGTGCCGGACGACGCTGTCGGCAGCGCACTACTGTCCGGACATCGAGGGGCGCGAGGCCCAAGAAAGAAAGTGATCCCCCAGTTCCCAACGTGTCTTGCGACAAAGAGACGACGCTGTCGACAGCGCACGATGTCTCAAAGAAAGTGATCCCCCAGTTCCCAAGGTGTCTTCCGACAAAGAGACGACGCTGTCGGCAGCGCACTACTGTCCGGACATCGAGGGGCGCGAGGCCCGAGAAAGAAAAAAATCCCCCAGTTCCCAAGGTCAGTGATTTAATGCAGTGCACTTGACGACGTACGTAGGGTGGAAGTTAAAGCGGCGCTATGGTGTTGTTGCCAGCCAGTCCTCAACGCAGGCTGCTCTGCAGAAGCGGCCTCCGTTGAGGACTGTCTAACGCAAATTGGTCCCCAAATGTGGTGGGCTGATTGGTACCAAGTTGAAGTTGTGCTGGCAGTGGCTGTGCATCTGTGGTTCACCACAAGCGGAGCTTGAAATGTGGTATGGGGTATTCGGCTGACTAAGCATAAACGGAGTTCGGGCAAAGACACATCGCCCGCCTCCACCATACCTTTGAAATACTTCCGCGGAAGGGTTCCGTTATCCGACGCATCATCCTCAGACAATCGGTCTATTTGGCGCCGCCTGCTCCTGCAAACATGTCGCGCCATTTGTTTGGTCACCCCACTGTTTTCTTTTTTTTCTCTTCGTGTCCGTCGGCGTTTGTAATCCCTCTCCGAGTTTCACCCAACTGCAGCACTCTCATTTTATTTTGCTATACGCTCATTTCACCCTTCAGCAATGCGCTCCGACGAAGAGTACGACAAACACGTAGATGACCTTGCCAATTTTGATTTCGACCTCTGTCCGGATCTGTCGGAACGCGCGCCCCAAGGCGGGGGCCACATCGTCTGGCAGGAAGACTTCAACCTCCCTGTCGATCCCCAGGGGGGGATACCCTTAGCCACTGCCCCCAGGGGAGAACCCCCCTCCAGCGTCCCAGGCGGTAGCCCGCAGAAACGCCGTGAACGCCGGTCTCCTCCCTCCCCGGATGGCCCGCCTGCGTACAGCGCGGGAATACGTCCACCTCCCTCCAACTCCAGTGACGCACCGGACCCAATCCAGCCTGTCCCGCCGATCTGGGACCTGGATGTCGACGATCGCCTGCAGGCGCTGGAGGAGCAGGACCTGTGCATACCCATGACCTACGTGGAAAAATTCGCTGACTCGATGGACCCTCTCGTCTGGGAGGAAAATCGACATGCCTTCCTCATCGGGTGGTTCAGGGTGCCTCTGGAGCTTCTTGACCCACACCCTCTAGGGCGCGCGGTCAACGAAGAGCAGGTCCGCTTTCTCGTCACAGAGTTCACCCAGCAGGACTCCACGCGGGCCACAAACCCCAAGTTCTTCGGATGCGCCGTCGCCGACTGGGACGCGCCATGGTTCGACCTTCTGAATGGCGAGGAACCCGACATCAGGGTACCTATCGCAGTTGACGCAGACTTCGGCGCTCGCCTCAAGATCCTCATGGGGAACCACCGGGTGCACGCCGCTAGGAGATACACGAGCGAGGACCCCGAGAGCGCCTGGTGGACGTTTGAGGTACACAGTCAAGGTTCGTCGCCCACGTCCCTCGGCGTTCAGATCGGCTACTGACCAGAGTCTGCCGCACAGCCATATACACGTTCAGCCCTCTGCTGATCCGCAGCATCGTCGTCAGTGACAACTGCAACGACGAACGGCTGGCGCCTACGTTATCTGAGGTGGCGGCCAGTGTCCTGCCCCTCGTCGAAAAGCTGTACTCCGCGATCGAGGGGGTCGTTACCACGCAGGTCGCGGTCATCCTCAAGCAGCACAACATCAGCGACCGAGTCATGAGCAAGAACACGACGCTCAGCTACGTCTGTCGCTTTCCGGGCATAGTCCGGACGCTCGTCTTGCTCCTCGGAGGACCGACGGGACACGAGTGGCGAGGTCGGCTGGAACAGGTCATCAAGGTCATACACAATGTCAAGGTCCCCATGGTACGCCCCCTGGTCTCGTCTCGCTCTAGCACGTCTGACTCTCCTTTCCTTCAGTTCTGGTACTACATGCTGCTGAATGCGCATATGCATGCCTGCAGTGCCGATGAACTGGGGCTAGTCGTGGACTACGAGGACCTCACCGCGTATAACCACCGAAGGAGCCTGGCGGGCCTCATCACCTTCGACTCCCTCCAGACAGTCTCGCACACGAGCACCGTCGACGCCAGTCGGCTCCTTGATGAGTTTGGAATCAACACAAAGTTCAACGAGGCGGTGTGCCTTTCGTCCGGGTTTTTTCCTGCCGTGCGTTTTTCCTCCTTTTTCGGTTCTATGGGTTTGCTGAGCGGCCCTGCAGCTCCTCTTTCCCCAATCCTTCGCGCCTTCCACGTGGGTGACGACCTTCTCTCACACCATGGCCGACTTGGTTCGCATCGTACGTCCTCTTCTCTTCGTCCTCTTGGTTCAGAGGCTGATGCAGACGGTCCCCTAAGCTGTATTACCTGTTCTACGGCGCTGAGGCCTTCAGTAACCTATACAAGCGAAGAGTCGTGGATTACCCGATGAGCCTCGCCCACTCGGCCGACCACACGTTATTCCAGCAGTGGTCCGATAACAAAGCCTTAACCCAATACGTGGGGGAGGATCCTGGAATCATCAATAACATCCTCGATGGGGATGGAGTGCCAGGCTACCGTGTTGTGCGTTCATCTTTCATCGCTTCTAACGCTCTTCGCTGTGCTGACCCAGTGCATCCAGACCCTTCGGTATCTCATCGGCTACGCAGCTGGCCCCTTTAGACAGGTCTTAGCGTCGGAAGAGGAACGCCCCGAGCGACCCAACGATGGACAGAAGAAGCAAACCAGGAAGCTTTGGATCGGGGATCCGCGAACCGCTGCCCGGGACCACAACCCAACCTTCCAGAAGCACCTGGAGAACGATCAGGAGTTCTATCGCCTGATGCGGGGATGCGAAGTACAGCCGGGGCAGGAGTTCCCAGCCAGCACCCAGGAGCATCCGCTCGTCATGCCCCTGATGTCGCCACGGGAAACCCGAGCCGAACACCAGCGGCAGCTAGAGGCTGAGGCCAAGAGGCGCAGGGAGGAGCAGGCGGACGCGGCCGTCCGGGTGGACCAGTTTTCTACGTTGGTGGCACAGAAAAAGGCGCAGCTGGAGGCGGTTCAGGCCCAGATCGAGGAGGCGGGGGAAGCAGCCAGGAAGGCCGCCATGGAGCAGTTCGAGCTACAGAAAGCCACCGTGGTGTCCAACATAAAAGCGGAGATAAGAAGGCTCAAGGAGTCTAACAAGGAGTACAGGAGAAATAGGAAGGAGAGCGGTGCGGCGGCGGAGGCGGCGGAGGTGGCGGCGGCAGAGGGGGCGACGGCAGAGGGGGCGGACAGAGGCAGCGACGGCGGAGAGAGCGACGGAGAGGACCAGGCAGCACGGGCCAAGGTTATGGTGGCGGCGAGCCAGTTTTCAGTCGCCGACGACGACGACGACGAGCCCGCTGCTGTCGACAACCCTTTAGACCTTCTCAACATGAGCGCCGTCTCCCACTTTGGGTTGGACCAAGGTCTCGCAGAGAACATCATGAGCATCCTAGCCAACCTCACCAGCAACCAGAGCCAGCTGCTCGCGCAGGCCTCCCGTGAGGAGCTTGCAGATGCGCTCCAAGTTGTCATCGACGCCAAGTACGACATCGCTCCGAGGGGCCGCCCGCACCCTACGGCGAAGGGCAAGGGCAAGGGCAAGGGCAAGGGCAAGGGCAAGCGTCCGAGGAATCAACGCAGCAGCGACGAAGACGGGCTGGACAGTGACATCGCGGCCACCGCTGGCATCGAGAAGAAGAAGAAGAAGAAGGCAAGGATTTCGTCCAAGGCTACCGTCGACTCAGACTCGGACGAGGACGACGACGAGCCTACGGAGGGGGGCGGGAGCGAGTAGCGCTTTGGGTCCATAATCTTTGTCTTTCGTGTAGCATGCATCCGTACTGCTTATTCATTCTCAAAAGTGTTTACTTAGTCGACGACGACCCGCTGGGAGGGAGGTGTGCTGGACTTGTGAACTCTGGCGAAAGAGCTATGCCCCATTTCGGATCCCGACCCGGCAACTGTATAGTTTATGGGGCAGGGAGGCGGGGACGGGGCCGGAGCCGGAGCCGGAGCAAGACGGAAAACCACGTCCAACAACCAAAAAAGTACCTACAGCACCAGCACGCCGTCTCACCTCGAGACAAAATAGGATGACCATGCAAGTTCCTCATCTGATAACCTCACGCGGTCGCTGACGAAGCAGGACAGGGTCTCCTGCCCCTATTGCCCATACGTGGGCGATCCCACGCAAAAGGACTACAAGACCCACATGAACAGCCACAGCCTTGAGTACCAGGTTCGCGTGGATGGTACGTGCCGCGCTGTCCCCCTCGCGTTCTCTGACCGATGCGTAACAGGGCACGATCATCACCTCCAGAGGGACACCCCCGCCGACAGGTTCAAGTGTCTGCTCCAGGGCTGCGTCCTCACGTTCAGCGATGTGCGCCGTGTGCAAGACCACCTCACGAGACAACATGGCGCGCGGAACGTGAGCCTGACGATGCTGGTCAAGGCTCCCGAAGTCCCCCTGGCTCTGACAGCAAAGGGTATGCGCACGGCCGGGACGCGTCCTTATCCCCTGGGACGATCTTCATCTCTCCGGTCGGTGGTGGAGTCTTCGCCCCCGAGCACCCAGGAGGAGGGTCCCCCCACGTCGTCTCAGGATCCCGTGCCCGCCCTTCATCATCTGCACCCCACCAAGCCACATCTAATGACGAACCCCTTTATGAAGCGACTGGGTCTGGGAATTCACAAGTATTTCCGCACCTTCCACTGCCTGAACTGCTTCACGGCGCACCTCCCGTCGTCCATCGTCAACCACCTGAAGAAGGACGGCATTCCCGTTTCTCAGGAGCAGGCGACGGGGCTCGAACAGCTCGCCCTCTCGCACAAGCTCATCACCTCCGCGGACGATCTGATGCTGCCCACCCCCGATGGCCCCCCGGTCGAGGGCCTGAAGGTGGAGGAGGGCTATAGGTGCAACCTCTGCTCCTTCGCCGCTCGCGCGTACAAGACCGTGGCCAACCACTGGTCCGAGGATCACAGGGACTCGGGGTCCAGCCATCAGGGCGTCCTCACGGCCAAGGTCCAAAACTTTTTCCCCAGAAAACATCACTTCTTCTCCGTCAAGGAGGTGGCCAAGGTGGATCCCACCGACAGCCTGTTCGACCTTCACATGCGCACCGACGTCGCCGAAATGGAAGCCTCGACTTACGTCGCCCCCCCTTCCACGCCGGCGGAGGTCCCTCCCTTGCTGAAGCTCACCGGCTGGCACACGCACCTGGAAGCTCACATCGGCGACAAGATCCGCATCGCCGCCGTCCGCAATCTCGTCAAGCCCATGCCACCCAAGGACGACTCCCCTCTCGGCCGGGTGGCCGCCGTCGTGGACCAGTATATGACCGAAATATGCAACCAGGCGGAGGAGTCCGACATCAACGTCCGCTGCTGTCTGATGGAGTACCCCCGGTGAGTGCTGCCCCGCGAGTCCCGCGCGCGCGCTGACGTTCAACCGCCCTCTCAGAACCAGTCAGAACGGCGACTACTGGGCTTACCTCGTCGACCCCAAGAGCCGGAAGAGGTATGGGCAGCTCCTTCAGCAGTTCGTCCTGGCCGTCCTCAGGACCCTCAACCCCGCCCAAGACAGCTATCGATTACCGCTCACGGAACTCCAACAGGATCTCGCGCGTGCCCTACCTATATTCTTCCTTCCCTGTGCCGCACAGGGAAGCACCCACCGCACCGCGCAGCGGTGCACCCTCCACGGCCTCGGGGAGGGGGAACCGTCTGCGGTTCCGCTTGCACCGCGGGGAACCGCGAAGAAATGAGCCCGCTAGACGTCGTTCTTTATGGCGACGACCTCCGTGCGAATCTTTCGTCTAAACGGCAAGCCGCGTTCTTTTTGGGTAGAGGCGTTTTAGGTGGGGGGTGTGGACTCTGCGAATGTGGTACCGGTCGGGTGGTCGGCCGCCGCCGTCATCGTCGTCGGCGACGTCGATTTTTTTCTTCTCAGTTTTGAGCTTCAAAGGTAACGGAGCGCAGGTAAGAGAGGTCGCTTATTGGTTCTGTGTTCGCAGTGGTGTGGTAGGCCACCGCCTCCGCCGTTGTCGACGGCGACAACCATTTTTTTGTTTTCTGATTTTTAAAGGTCACTTATCGCAGGCAAGGGAGGTCGCTTGTTGGGTATGTGTTTGAGGTGGGTCGTCGTCGTCGTCGGCGGCGATGGGGACAGCCAATTTGTGAAATTTTCAGGTTTTGCGCAGGCGGTCAATGAGGCGGGTGCTGCGTGTGATGTGGACGGTCGACCATGTCGTCGACAACAATGCCGGGGCAATTTGTGTAATTGTAAACTTCCGATTTGCGACTTGATTCAGCGCTTCGGTTGCACATGTTACAGTCGTCGGCGACGAGTACCGCAGAAACAATTTGATTTTGATATTTTTCTTTTGGCGGGCAGCCGGTTTGCTTCGTGATCTGGAATGGGTCGTTCGTCTTACTAAGCATTTTGAATCTGGAATGGGTCGTTCGTCTGACTAAGCATTTTGATCGGTCTTTTCAGCCAAGTATTTCGGCCCCCCCGTGCTCCGCACCCCCCAGCGCCTTGTCGTTGCTCCGTCTTGGGGGGGCCCTGCTGTTGTCGGCGTCGCCAACATCCACGGTGTCAATATCATTATCTCTGACTCCAACCGCAATTGGTAGCAGTCATTTCCTTCTCGCTCTGTGGCCAGGGGTCTCTTTATATTTTTCTGAAAATGTTGGCGTCGTTGTCGGCGACGGAGTCGGCGACAGCATTTTTGTTTTCGCGTGCATTTGATGCAATGACACTTCAGGATGCGCGCATTGCGATCTCATGACCCATTTTCATGTTTTGCGCCAGTGGTTTGGCGGGGAGGCAGTGGGTTTGCTTGTGATCTGGAATGGGTCGTTCGTCTTACTAAGCATTTTGATCGGTCTTTTCAGCCCAGTATTTAGGGTTATGGGGGCTTTTTGACATTCGTAGGGTAGGGATTTAACCCTAGGGATTGGTAGGGATTGGAGGTAGGGAGAGGTAGGGACGTCCATGAGCCACTGCAGAGGTGTCCGTCTTGGGGATCCTAGATCCCCAGGTGTGAGCACATGTGTTCCGACACTGTACGACCGCAACTTGTGTACGTCCATGAGCCACCGCAGAGGTGTCCGTCTAGGGGATCCTAGATCCCCAGGTGTGAGCACATGTGTTCCGACACTGTACAACCGCAACTTGTGTACGTCAATGAGCCACCGCAGAGGTGTCCGTCTTGGGGATCCTAGATCCCCAGGTGTTAGCGCATGTGTTCAGACACTGTACGTGAATGTACAGCTTAGGGTTATGGGGGCTTTTTGACATTCGTAGGGTAGGGATTTAACCCTAGGGATTGGTAGGGATTGGAGGTAGGGAGAGGTAGGGACGTCCATGAGCCACTGCAGAGGTGTCCGTCTTGGGGATCCTAGATCCCCAGGTGTGAGCACATGTGTTCCGACACTGTACGACCGCAACTTGTGTACGTCCATGAGCCACCGCAGAGGTGTCCGTCTTGGGGATCCTAGATCCCCAGGTGTGAGCACATGTGTTCCGACACTGTACAACCGCAACTTGTGTACGTCCATGAGCCACCGCAGAGGTGTCCGTCTTGGGGATCCTAGATCCCCAGGTGTTAGCGCATGTGTTCAGACACTGTACGTGAATGTACAGCAAAGTGCGACGTATCGCAGAAAAATATACGGCAAGGTGGTATGTCCGTCCTGGGGCTCCTAGATCCCCAGGTGTGAGCGCAAATGTTCAGACACTGTATGTGGGAAACTTCACATCGGGACGAGGAGGACGGTTACGAGGTGAACTCTGTTTGCTGAGTGTTCTGCGACGCCTGTTCCTTGCCCCCCCGGCTTCGGAATGAAGGTGGGAAGAGTGGGATGAAGCATGACGCTGCGGGAGTCCTGGTTAGACGGTTAGGGTTCTTGCGGTTATGGGGGCTTTTTGACATTCGTAGGGTAGGGATTTAACCCTAGGGATTGGTAGGGATTGGAGGTAGGGAGAGGTAGGGACGTCCATGAGCCACTGCAGAGGTGTCCGTCTTGGGGATCCTAGATCCCCAGGTGTGAGCACATGTGTTCCGACACTGTACGACCGCAACTTGTGTACGTCCATGAGCCACCGCAGAGGTGTCCGTCTTGGGGATCCTAGATCCCCAGGTGTGAGCACATGTGTTCCGACACTGTACAACCGCAACTTGTGTACGTCCATGAGCCACCGCAGAGGTGTCCGTCTTGGGGATCCTAGATCCCCAGGTGTTAGCGCATGTGTTCAGACACTGTACGTGAATGTACAGCAAAGTGCGACGTATCGCAGAAAAATATACGGCAAGGTGGTATGTCCGTCCTGGGGCTCCTAGATCCCCAGGTGTGAGCGCAAATGTTCAGACACTGTATGTGGGAAACTTCACATCGGGACGAGGAGGACGGTTACGAGGTGAACTCTGTTTGCTGAGTGTTCTGCGACGCCTGTTCCTTGCCCCCCCGGCTTCGGAATGAAGGTGGGAAGAGTGGGATGAAGCATGACGCTGCGGGAGTCCTGGTTAGACGGTTAGGGTTCTTGCGGTTATGGGGGCTTTTTGACATTCGTAGGGTAGGGATTTAACCCTAGGGATTGGTAGGGATTGGAGGTAGGGAGAGGTAGGGACGTCCATGAGCCACTGCAGAGGTGTCCGTCTTGGGGATCCTAGATCCCCAGGTGTGAGCACATGTGTTCCGACACTGTACGACCGCAACTTGTGTACGTCCATGAGCCACCGCAGAGGTGTCCGTCTTGGGGATCCTAGATCCCCAGGTGTGAGCACATGTGTTCCGACACTGTACAACCGCAACTTGTGTACGTCCATGAGCCACCGCAGAGGTGTCCGTCTTGGGGATCCTAGATCCCCAGGTGTTAGCGCATGTGTTCAGACACTGTACGTGAATGTACAGCTTAGGGTTATGGGGGCTTTTTGACATTCGTAGGGTAGGGATTTAACCCTAGGGATTGGTAGGGATTGGAGGTAGGGAGAGGTAGGGACGTCCATGAGCCACTGCAGAGGTGTCCGTCTTGGGGATCCTAGATCCCCAGGTGTGAGCACATGTGTTCCGACACTGTACGACCGCAACTTGTGTACGTCCATGAGCCACCGCAGAGGTGTCCGTCTTGGGGATCCTAGATCCCCAGGTGTGAGCACATGTGTTCCGACACTGTACAACCGCAACTTGTGTACGTCCATGAGCCACCGCAGAGGTGTCCGTCTTGGGGATCCTAGATCCCCAGGTGTTAGTGCATGTGTTCAGACACTGTACGTGAATGTACAGCAAAGTGCGACGTATCGCAGAAAAATATACGGCAAGGTGGTATGTCCGTCCTGGGGCTCCTAGATCCCCAGGTGTGAGCGCAAATGTTCAGACACTGTATGTGGGAAACTTCACATCGGGACGAGGAGGACGGTTACGAGGTGAACTCTGTTTGCTGAGTGTTCTGCGACGCCTGTTCCTTGCCCCCCCGGCTTCGGAATGAAGGTGGGAAGAGTGGGATGAAGCATGACGCTGCGGGAGTCCTGGTTAGACGGTTAGGGTTCTTGCGGTTATGGGGGCTTTTTGACATTCGTAGGGTAGGGATTTAACCCTAGGGATTGGTAGGGATTGGAGGTAGGGAGAGGTAGGGACGTCCATGAGCCACTGCAGAGGTGTCCGTCTTGGGGATCCTAGATCCCCAGGTGTGAGCACATGTGTTCCGACACTGTACGACCGCAACTTGTGTACGTCCATGAGCCACCGCAGAGGTGTCCGTCTTGGGGATCCTAGATCCCCAGGTGTGAGCACATGTGTTCCGACACTGTACAACCGCAACTTGTGTACGTCCATGAGCCACCGCAGAGGTGTCCGTCTTGGGGATCCTAGATCCCCAGGTGTTAGCGCATGTGTTCAGACACTGTACGTGAATGTACAGCAAAGTGCGACGTATCGCAGAAAAATATACGGCAAGGTGGTATGTCCGTCCTGGGGCTCCTAGATCCCCAGGTGTGAGCGCAAATGTTCAGACACTGTATGTGGGAAACTTCACATCGGGACGAGGAGGACGGTTACGAGGTGAACTCTGTTTGCTGAGTGTTCTGCGACGCCTGTTCCTTGCCCCCCCGGCTTCGGAATGAAGGTGGGAAGAGTGGGATGAAGCATGACGCTGCGGGAGTCCTGGTTAGACGGTTAGGGTTCTTGCGGTTATGGGGGCTTTTTGACATTCGTAGGGTAGGGATTTAACCCTAGGGATTGGTAGGGATTGGAGGTAGGGAGAGTTAGGGTTATGGGGACTTTTTTTGAAAGGTAGGGATTTAAACCTAGAATCATGTAGGGTAGGGAGGGTAGGGGAGGGTAGGGAGGGAGGGTAGGGTAGGTAGGGAGGGCAGGGAGGGTAGAGGGTAGGGAGGGTAGGGAGGGTAGAGGGTAGGGAGGGTAGGGAGGGTAGGGAGGGTAGGGAGGGCAGGGAGGGTAGAGGGTAGGGAGGGTAGGGAGGGTAGAGGGTAGGGAGGGTAGGGAGGGTAGGGAAGGCAGGGAAGGCAGGGAAGGGTAGGGCAGGGTAGGTAGGGGAGCGCACAGTAGCGTAGGATAGCGTAGAGATGTGTAGTGGGGATCTACGATCCCCACGTACGACCCAGAAGCACTGCTGTGGTGAGTTCACTTGCATGAACGTTGAGTGAGGACAGCCGTACGTGGGGATCGTAGAACCCCATTACCACACTATGGGAATCACTCTGCTCAAACGTTCACCAGAATGAACAACACAACAACTTTTTCATTGAGTACTTAACTACAGTAGTGGGGATCGTAGTGGGGATCGTAGATCCCCACGTACGACCCAGAAGCACTGCTGTGGTGAGTTCACTTGCATGAACGTTGAGTGAGGACAGCCGTACGTGGGGATCGTAGAACCCCATTACCACACTATGGGAATCACTCTGCTCAAACGTTCACCAGAATGAACGACACAAAACCTTTTTTATTGAGTACTTAACTACAGTAGTGGGGATCGTAGATCCCCACGTACGACCCAGAAGCACTGCTGTGGTGAGTTCACTTGCATGAAAGTTGAGTGAGGACAGCCGTACGTGGGGATCGTAGAACCCCACGTACGACCCAGAAGCACTGCTGTGGTGAGTTCACTTGCATGAAAGTTGAGTGAGGACAGCCGTACGTGGGGATCGTAGAACCCCACGTACGACCCAGAAGCACTGCTGTGGTGAGTTCACTTGCATGAAAGTTGAGTGAGGACAGCCGTACGTGGGGATCGTAGAACCCCATTACCACACTATGGGAATCACTCTGCTCAAACGTTCACCAGAATGAACGACACAAAACCTTTTTTATTGAGTACTTAACTACATCACTGCATACTACGTGTTAAAAATGAGAACGTAAGTCAGAAAAAGCTACGGGGGAACAGACGCATATTCCACGACGGAGGGTCTCAGAAATCTCGCTACGGTGACGAGACGGGACCACATATACCTACTGGCGAAGAGGGTTAGAATATGTACATGCGAGTAAAGTTAACACATACATATGGATGAAGAGTTATGCTGTCGGACGGGGATCCACGATCCCCACATATACGTTCTGGGGTAGGGGTAAGGGCACCGACTTACCAGTTCAGAGGAGTTCAAACGGCCGTCATCATGGGGATCCACGATCCCCGTCGGACGATACATACGCACTCCGCTTGTTTGTCTTGGACCTCATCATCACATGAGGGTGAGGAGAAGGGGTTCGTGGATCCCCAGATATACCTGCATCTTACCATACAGGGCTGAGAGCGCGAAGAACGGTGAGAACTACGGACTTACAAGATCATGAATGGCTCTCCACACTGGGAATCCACGATCCCCGTCGGACGGCACATCGCATGATAATTCCCCGTGCAGTCGCAACAGCAGGCCAGGCTGTCTTCTGCAAATCAAATAGAGTTAGAAACAATCGTCACAGAGTAAGGAAGGATTACGCTGGCGGTAGGCGTGTGCGCCTTGCGCGTTATACAAACACGTTTGACCAGGTCTTGTAGGTCCTGGGTTACTTAGGTTATTACAATGTAGATGTTTCTCTCAACGATCACTCACAAGTCCCCATAGAACGCCTTCCGTATATCGTAAGAGTCGCAATATATACATTTGTAGACTGGCCGTCGCCCTATACCTAAGAGCAGTCGTCAGCTTAGAATTGGCGAAGAGAATCCATGACTTACCCTTCTGCAACTTCTTAACGCCAGGCTGATGCGGTCGCCCCTCCAGTACTTAGCCCCCGGGTGCCAACGTCTGTTGTAGGAGACGAGCACCCCGTCCGCAACCCAAACCCCCTCGAAGGGTATCAAAACGGTCGCTCAGAGAAGTCAGTTAGAGTACACTCACCTTCGGCAGCTTCTTGAACCCCTTCGCCTGCAGACGTCTCCGATACTCGCCCACCGCGGACGCCTTCCTCCACTCGTAACGGATAAAGACGCCGTATCGAACTTGCGAGTTGACCCTGATGCGTACGGGCGTTCCGGCCTATAACCCAGGTGGAGAGGAAAAAGGGAGGACGAATAGGAAACTTACAGTGAGGCGCTCAGCAATAGGAACTTCAAGAAGCGGCAGGCCTTGGCGATCTGCGAGGCGTGGCTTGCGCGAATAGTACATGACTATGGAGGAGGTTAAAAGAACGCGGACAACAGGATATAAACTTACTTTAAGACGTTGACTTGGTAGTCAGTGTAGAGGTGGAGGTATGATCTAGTCTCGATAGTCAACCTATGTAGGCTACTTAGGCATAGCTAGACTTACCTTTCGGTCGACTTGGTGGTTGGCGTTGAGAAGATGGAAGCTGCGTTCTAGTCTCAATGGTCAAGTTATGTAGGGTACTTAGGAACGATTAAACTTACCTTGCGTGAAGTTGAGGCGTCGACTTGGTAATTAGTCAAGAGGTCGAGGTATGGATCTAGTCTCGATAGTCAACTTATGTAGGGTACTTAGGCATAGCTAGACTTACCTTTCGGTCGACTTGGTGGTTGGCGTTGAGAAGATGGAAGCTTCGTTCTAGCGTCGATGGTCAAGTTATGTAGGGTGCTTAGGAACGACTAGACTTACCTTGGGTGAAGTTGCTTTTGGTTAACACTAAGTTCGAGGAACCTCGTATAAGGGCGTCGTCCGCTCCCTGCATAGAGATACCGGTGAAGGGGTCAGAAAATGTACATCCCGGTGAAGCGTTTGATAGATACATACCGCTCAGAATTCCAACACGGCTGCCATCAAGGGGATCGACGATCCCCGTCTGACGACACATAGCCCATCCGTTCGTTTGTGTTCAAGCTCACCGCTGAGAGTGAACACAGGGGTTCGTGGATCCCCACATGTACGTAAGTCTTAACACACAAGGGGGAGACAGCTCTCGTTAGTGGGGATCGACGATCCCCGTCTGACAGCACATGGCCTCCAAAGCCGGTTCTCATAACGTGTTTGGTTTCACTCAAGCATCTCAGAGACGGGGATCGAAGATCCCCATGTATACTATGCCTCTGAATACAAAACGTACGGCGTGTGTAGTATAATCGTGGATCCCCACATATACGTTCTGGGGTAGAGGTAAGGACACCGACTTACCAGTTCAGAGGCGTTCAAACGGCCGTCATCATGGGGATCCACGATCCCCGTCGGACGATACATACGCACTCTGCTCGTTTGTCTTCGACCTCATCATCAAGAGCAAGAGAAGGGGATCGTGGATCCCCAGATATACCTGCGTCTGATCGTACAGGGCTGAGAGCGCGAAGAGCGGTGAGAACGACGAACTTACAAGATCATGAACGGCTCTCCACAGTGGGGTTCCACGATCCCCGTCAGACGATACATATGCACTCCGCTTCTTTGTCTTCGACCTCATCATCAAGAGCGAAGAGAAGGGGTTCGTGGATCCCCAGATATACCTGCGTCTGATCATACAGGCCTGAGAGCGCGAAGAGCGGTGAGAACGGCGAACTTACAAGATCATGAATGGCTCTCCACAGTGGGGTTCCACGATCCCCGTCAGACGGCACATCGCCTCAGAATTCCCCGTGCAGCTGCAAATAGAATAGAGTCAGAAACGATCGTCAAAGAGTAAGGAAGGATAACGCTGGCGGCAGGCGTGTGCGCGTCATACAAACGCGTTTGACCGGCTCTTGTACGTCCTGTGTAGTCTTTAGTCATTACAATGTAGATTTTTCTCTTCGAGACCGACTCACAAGTCCCCGTAGAACGCGTTCCGTTTATCGTAAGAGTCACAATATATACATTTGTAGACTGCTCGTCGCCCTATACCTAAGAGAGGTCGTCAGCTTAGAATCGTCGAAGAGAATTAATTACTTACCCTGCTGCAACTTCTTAAGGCCAAGCTGATGCGGTCGCCCCTGTAGTACCCAGCCCTCGGGTGCCAACGTCTGTTGTATGAGACGAGCACCCCGTCCGCGATCCAGACCCCCTCGAAGCGTATCAAAACGGTCGCTCAGAGAAGTCAGTTAGAGTAGACTCACCTTGGGCATCTTCGTGAACCCCTTCGCCTGCAAACGTCTCCGATACTCGCCCACCGCGGACGCCTTCCTCCACTCATAACGGATAAAAACCCCGTACCGAACTCGCGAGCCGACTCTAATGCGCACCGGCGTTCCGGCCTATAACCTAGGTGGAGAGGAAAAAGGGAGGACGAAAAGGAAACTCACAGTCAGGCGGTCAGCGATAGGGACTTCGAGAAGCGGCAGGCCTTGGCGATCTGCGAGGCGTGGCTTGGGCGAATAGTAAGTGCACTTCATGACTATGAAGGAGGTTAACAACTGAGCGGACGCTTACAACAGGAGAGAAACTTACTTTAAGGCGTCGACTTGGTAGTTAGTCAAGAGGTCGAGGTATGGATCTAGTCTCGATAGTCAACTTATGTAGGGTACTTAGGCATAGCTAGACTTACCTTTCGGTCGACTTGGTGGTTGGCGTTGAGAAGATGGAAGCTTCGTTCTAGCGTCGATGGTCAAGTTATGTAGGGTGCTTAGGAACGACTAGACTTACCTTGGGTGAAGTTGCTTTTGGTTAACACTAAGTTCGAGGAACCTCGTATAAGGGCGTCGTCCGCTCCCTGCATAGAGATACCGGTGAAGGGGTCAGAAAATGTACATCCCGGTGAAGCGTTTGATAGATACATACCGCTCAGAATTCCAACACGGCTGCCATCAAGGGGATCGACGATCCCCGTCTGACGACACATAGCCCATCCGTTCGTTTGTGTTCAAGCTCACCGCTGAGAGTGAACACAGGGGTTCGTGGATCCCCACATGTACGTAAGTCTTAACACACAAGGGGGAGACAGCTCTCGTTAGTGGGGATCGACGATCCCCGTCTGACAGCACATGGCCTCCAAAGCCGGTTCTCATAACGTGTTTGGTTTCACTCAAGCAGCTCAGAGACGGGGATCGAAGATCCCCATGTATACTATGCCTCTGAATACAAAACGTACGGCGTGTGTAGTATATAGTATCGTCCCTCAACCCCTGCGCTCGTTCTCAGGCTTCTTCTCGGGCTTCTGGCGTTGATACTTCGGGTACGGGTTCCGCCCTGTAGTTGGCGGTGGCAGCGGACTGAGCGTCCCGCTTGGCTTCCGTGCAGCCCCAAAGAGTGTAGGCTGACGCATTGAAGGTACGGCTAGATCGAAATTAGTGCATGCTGAGAGGATGTTATATATCAAGTCTCACCTCGAGAAGTCGAAGAAGATGCAACGGCATTGTCTTGCCGAATTGGAGGAGCAACTAAGTCGACTTGTAAGCACGGCAGAAACTGGAGCACTTGGGAAACGCACCCTGCGATGTCAAAGCATTTGCTGGTGGCTGAGGCACCGACGAAGACGTTGAGGGTTGCCGGCCAGGATTCGCGCCTGCGTTAGCTGACGGATGGCGAGAAGAAGGGAGAGGAGGGTTCGGTCCCTGCATTGGCTTAGCTGGCAGCTGCAGCGGGACCCTCTTCGGCTGAATGAACTCTGATAATAACTCGTTAGTACATGGGTTGGACAACAGTGATAAAACTGACGTCTGCTAGGCAGCGTGGACAGCATAGAAGGAGGGCGTCCTGATGAAGGTTGGTTACCGTCTTTTTGGTGCTGTGATACTAAGTAGAAACGTTGTCAGCAGATACGAAGAGGCGAACAGCTAGGAAAACTGACCCGGGGAAGGCATTGTCATTGAAGACTGGGGTGACGACGATGGATATGGCATCGGGGAAGAGGAGTTGGCAACACTTTTTGCACTCGCAGACTCTGGTCTTTGCGCAGACAAAGCAAACGGGTTGAAGCCAGACCTCATTCGCGGCGGTTCAGCTGCTGGTGGAGCAGGCACTGGACGAGGAGCAAGAGCAGGCGCCTGACGAGAAGCAGGAGGAGGCGCTGGATGAGGAGCGAGAGCAGGCGGCGGACGAGTCGAGATTGCTGCTACAGGGAGGTTGCGAGGGTGGACTAATATAACGCAGTTGAGCATACGGCATTCGTGATAACAACAGGAAGCGCACCTTGTCTATGCCCCATCGGCGAATCCTGGGGAGGGCCCGCCGCACCCCAGAACAAATCGTCAGAGCCCATTTCGTAATCGCCATCGTTGTGCGACGACCCCCTGTCGCTCGGAGAACTCAAAAGGTGTCGCTGTCTCTTCTTGACCTTTGCAGCCTCAGGACTATCTATATACAAGACTCTTGTAAGGGTGTGAAATCGCATGGTATATGTGTGTCACACTCACCGGGAATAAGAAGGTCTCGGCGACGAAGTCCCGTTTGAGGCGGAGGTGTGTTGGGCTCGGACTCGTCTGCCGGAGCTGTAAACCTTAAGTCAGCGAGGCGGATGAGAGATCGACGGAGGGGACTTACGTTCGGTGGATAGGGTTATCTAGAGACTTTTTTTTTGGACTAGGGTACAAATTAGGGTTGAAAAATTTTTGGATTGGGGTACAGGGTTGGGCAGGGATGGGGACTGGGGTTCGACTTGGGGTACAGGGTTGGGCAGGGATGTGGACTGGGGTTCGACTTGGGGTACAGGGTTGGGCTGTGATACGGACTGGGGTATGACTTGGGGTGTAGGAGGGGTACGCCTTGGGATTTGCTGAGGGTTGGGCTGGGATTTGCACTTGGGTGTGTTGAGGGTTGGGCTGGGATATGTACTGGGGTGTGCGGAGGGTTGGGCTGGAATGCGTATTGGGGCGGGACCTGGGGTGGAGTGTTGAGATGGGCTGGGATATGACTTGGGTGTGGGATGCAGGGTACGCCTTGCGGTGTCCGGAGGGTTGGGCTGTAATATGCACTGGGGTGTGTTGAGGGTTGGGCTGGGATACGTACTGGGGTGTGCAGAGGGTTGGGCTGGGATACACACTGGGGTACGACGGATGGGGGTTGGACTTGGGGTACAGGTTTGGGCTGCGATATGGGCTGGGGTATGACTTGGGGTGCAGGGCTGGGATACGGCGGATGTGGACTTGGGCAACAGGGTTGGGCTGCGATATGCCTGCACTGGATTACAAGTTGGGGCGGGACGTAGCCTGCATAGATACATGTACGCTCCTCTTCGAGGAGGAGCTGTGAATGTGATTACACACAAGAAACCAAAAAAACCGACCTGTATACCGTGTGAAGACACACCCGGAATCGAACCAGGGACCACCCTCTTAATCCTTACAACGTCATAATAGCATCAGGCACACAAAAAACCAAAAAAGGGTTTTGTATATCATGCGATAACACACACCCGGAATCGAACCGGGGACCACCCGCTTAGCCTGCATTAAGCGGGCGTGTAACCAACTATACCATGTGCACTTGTCAAAGTGCCGCAATGCGAGTTACACATACAGTGCAGGTTTGGGTTGGGACTTGGCCCATATTGATAGATGTATGCTCCTCCTCGAGGAGGAGCTGTGAATGTGTTGGCTGAACGCACCCATGCACCCATGTACATTCCTCCTCAGGGAGGAGTGTGCATGGGTGCATGGGTGTGTAAAGGCATCACACATTCCACAACTCTTCCTCCTCGTCGACGAAGAGCGATGGAGGATCCACTTAGACTATCCGAATACGTCCTCGACGAACGGTGGATGCGCA
>JACGCN010000143.1:0-17221 GCA_014905825.1 Lyophyllum atratum
GGAGCGGCACGCGAAGCTCGAGGCGGGCGAGGGAGTAGGCACCGCCAGCGGCGTTTCCGTACAGCTCGTACAGACTGTCAATGTACTTCGGTGCCTTGCCTTTCAGGATATCCTCGCATTTGATGAACTTGCCGTGCCTTCCCTGATCTTGACGGTAGGTGAGTGACTTGTCGGTCGTGTACATTTGTAAGTACTGGACGTGATGAGCGCCGCGAGCTCGGGGACCGGGGAAATGCGACAGCCAGAGACGGAGGGGAGATGCGAGACCATGTCCCGGGTGTACTTCGAGCTTCCGGGAGACGTGATGCGGCTAGCGGTGTTGTCCTGGAGCCGGCAGGCCTCTTTGACGATGTGGTAGTGGGAGTCTGTCCTCCAGGCAAGGCACATCTCGTCGTCTGAGCTGATCTCGATGCCAACGTCAATCCACCAGACTCCGGTGTTCTGAAGGGTTTGAAGATCTAGGTCATTCTGGCGCATGAATGCGTCGAGGGCGCCTTCAGCTGCCGCGCGCTCAACAGCGTGAGAGGTGGAGTGTTTAACCCCGCGAATCTGGTGGAGAAAGACGAGGCCGGTGCCCCAACTGGACCCGTGTGCCGCGAGACTCTCACGAATAGCGTCGCCGAGGTAGACGATGACCCAGTCGGGGACCACCTTTGTCTGGAACGACAGTTGGCCGTTATGACCCCGAGCTCGAAAGAGCTCGTCGGCGTAGGTAACGGGCCACTCGGCGGCCTGGTCTCCCATCAGGTGTTGGATGGCGGGGAGCAGACCTTGCTCGTAAAAGAGCTTTTGCTCCTCCTGAGAAAGCTGGGAGGAGCGGTTGTCGTGGTGGAGCTCGGGAATGAGGACGCGAAGGACATTGTGGATGCCCCACTTCGCGAGGCAGAGATTCGGTATCTTGTGCACCGGGGCGTCAAAACCTCCCTAGAAACCGCATAGTTAGTCCCGGGGTATGAACGGAAAATACGTCAACATACTCCGCTATTTGTAAAGTGGCTAGATACATGGATGTTCCGGGTGAGCGTGTCCTCCTTCTTTGCGACGGGATACGCTGTGAGAGCAGAGGAGACAAGAATATCCTTGTCGATGCCGAGCAGAGAGTCGTAGTCGCGGCGTGCGCTGAAATCCTCCATGTCGGACATGGTATCCAGAATGGGATCAAGGACGGTCTGAGTGCCGTCATGGGTGCCCTGAAGGACGAACTTAACGAAGTCGCCGTGGTCGGCTTCGTGCAGATCGGCCGCGAAGGCGCAGAAGTTCTTGAGACGCATGTTACGAGTAGGGATAGCAGGCATGGTGGCAGCGAGTAGGTTCAGGTTAAGGGATGGTTCAATAAATTATATACCGTTACAGCTGTGTGTTCTACGATAGCGCCAAGAATGGGGGCGGCAAATGCAAGAGCACGACACGAGGCAGAGCTCCGCAAATCAAATGTTTTCGCCTGTAAGATACAGCCAACGATTAGCGGCCATTCTTCGTATGATAAGGCACTCGGACTTACATGGTATCGGGGAATCGTCGATCCCCAAAGTGGAGCCGTTCCGTATAAGCCGGCTATGACAACGGCGCTGTAGCGTGAAACACTGATAAGTATTTCAAATACATACTGAGAAGCGACTCACGAGTGATATTGTTCAATACGGCAGGCATGGCCGTCGATATCTCGACGCACACCGAGCACAGACGTAGGGGTTGGACCCACTACGACCTGTGGAGCCTCCGTAGGGGTTGAACCCACTACGTAGACAAGTGGCGAGCGGGAGCGAGGACGGGACGTGGATGGCGGTGGTGGCAAGTTGGACTTGTGCGAATTGCGATGATGCGGCCGAGGCTGTTGCCAAACATAACCAATCCGAGTCGGTGACCCACATGGTCAACATTGCAACCGCCATCATCAGCCTCTCCAACCACTTCTCTCTCATATGTGCCTCATGCTCGCCTCGAACCGACGCAACCTCAGCCGTTGACGTATGGGGTCCAACCCCTGCGGCAACTACGGGCGTACGGGGTTCAACCCCTGCGTCTGTACTTGGACTGCCGACCTCTGGATAACCTTTGAGCCGACATCCTAAGTGCCGACGTTCTTTGAGCCGACACATGCAGGGGATCGACGAACCCCACATACACGTTCGTCTTCTATCTATTGTTCTGATTGACCTTGTTTCTGACCCAACCCAGGATGATGTTGCTTCACCGTATGTACTCGGTGTGCTGGCGCTGTGTGCTAGCCCGGTCGTGGGGAATCGACGATCCCCACCACACAGTGAGTACTCTGAGTTCTGTGCCCATCACCCTTGTTCCTGACGTATCCTAAGACATCCTCGCCGCCTCCTATTCTGTGTGCTGGCGGTGCTGCTCGCTCCTGGGAATCGACGATTCCCATCACACAGTGAGTATCTTGAGTTCTGTCCCCATCACCCCCGTGCCTGACGTATCTAAGATATTTTTGCCGCCTCCTATTCTGTGACCTGGCCGCGCTGCTCGCTCCGGGGAATCCACGTGGCGGTGCTGCTCGCTTTCCCTGGAATCGACGATTCCCATCACACAGTGAGTATCTTGAGTTCTGTCCCCATCACCCCCGTGCCCTGACGTATCTAAGATATTTTTGCCGCCTCCTATTCTGTGACCTGGCCGCGCTGCTCGCTCCGGGGAATCCACGATCCCCAGCCTGACGTATCCTAAGACATTCTCGCCGCCTCCTACTCTGTGTGCTGGCGGTGCTGCTCGCTCCTGGGAATCGACGATTCCCATCACACAGTGAGTATCTTGAGTTCTGTCCCCATCACCCCCGTGCCTGACGTATCTAAGATATTTTTGCCGCCTCCTATTCTGTGACCTGGCCGCGCTGCTCGCTCCGGGGAATCCACGATCCCCAGCCTGACGTATCCTAAGACATCCTCGCCGCCTCCTACTCTGTGTGCTGGCGGTGCTGCTCGCTCCTGGGAATCGACGATTCCCATCACACAGTGAGTATCTTGAGTTCTGTCCCCATCACCCCCGTGCCTGACGTATCTAAGATATTTTTGCCGCCTCCTATTCTGTGACCTGGCCGCGCTGCTCGCTCCGGGGAATCCACGATCCCCAGCCTGACGTATCCTAAGACATCCTCGCCGCCTCCTACTCTGTGTGCTGGCGGTGCTGCTCGCTCCTGGGAATCGACGATTCCCATCACACAGTGAGTATCTTGAGTTCTGTCCCCATCACCCCCGTGCCTGACGTATCTAAGATATTTTTGCCGCCTCCTATTCTGTGACCTGGCCGCGCTGCTCGCTCCGGGGAATCCACGATCCCCAGCCTCCTCCTCTCCACGGCAGTGCATATGCAGCGCCTCGAGGTTCACCTCGCATCTCCGTAAGTCTTAGTTTCTCCGTCTCTTTGACGAATCTCATGCCGTTTCTCGCCCTGTAATCAGTCAGTAATATCATCGCTAGCTGCTGAACCCAAACTTGTTGCATCTCATGCGGCCCGATGACGCCCTCGTGCCGCGTAAGTCCACATTGTTGTCTTATCCGAACATCTCTTGTTAAAATATTTTGTCTTTCAGCCAGGTACGATCTGCTGGCCCCAACCTCGTTTCAGCTCGCGAAGTCCTATGACGCGCTGGTGCTGTGTGAGTTCAAATTGCTCTCCTATCTTAACGCCTCGTGTTAATTTTTTTTTCATCATCCAGCCATCACGAATGTTGATGCTGCAGGCCCAATTTTAGGTTCTACAACTCCACGGCATCTAGAGTCTCGTCAAAAATGGGATAAGAACCCGAGGGACCTCTAGGAAGACAAGCACCCTGCTCCAATGCTGATCCTCGTAATCGTCGGCTATCCGGGTCTCAACGAAACTACTTATCGTATGCTACTTATCGGACGCTTCGTGAGTAACACAGCTAAGGTAGCGCTTCTCGTCTCACCGAAATCATAGGACCAATTGTGGTCAAGGACGGAAGAAAGTCAGCTCGTCGGCCGGCCCTATGGCCAACCGCGGGTTGGTTTGCCGGCCACATCCCCTCAACCACTCACGGAACTTTCGCGCCGTCTAGCCGATTGAACGCGTAACTAACCAGAGGTCCTATGACGTGCTGTGTAAGTCCAAATTGCTCTCCTATCTCAACGCCTCGTGTTAAATTTTTTTCATCATCCAGCCATCACGACTGTTAGCCTGTATATTGTCGCCGAACTAGTCTATGTTCTATCTTGGCGTGCTTCGCGTAGCTCTCTACCGCGCGTTTCACTTTACTCCGTAGTATACCCGCCATGTGTACTACTTGCGCACGCAAATTTTGAACTTAAAATATCTAACAACGCTGTCCCCACTGTTGTCGCTCGAATCCCCCAAAGTCCTACCACTATGCCTAGCCACACCACACACAGCGCGCTCATTCAGATGTCTCTCGCCATGCCGGGGGCACCATGGTGCTACCCCAAGTGGCAGGAGATCACCGGTATACACCACGGCTTGTTTCCTGCCGACGACGCCCAATTACCTCGCGGATGGTCTCGCGACGTGGCCAACTTTATCCAGTCTTACTTCGACCAGTACTCCAAGAAGAAGAGGGAGGACGACAAGATCAAGTTCTCTGCTGCAAGAGCTGGTGCCCATCAAGTTCCTGGACGCGATCCTTGGCGCCAATGGGTCGTCGAGATGTGGAAGGTCTGGGATATCCACGGTCGCATCACCCGCGCCCTCGCCGAAGAGGGTCTACACCCCATGACCCTCTCCCTCGGTCACGAGTCCAACGCTTGGCCCGACGGTACTTTGTACACTCCGTTGGCCGTTGACTCAGTTGCTCGATCCCTCTTTGGCGACGAAGCTCTCGGTCCGCACGGGCGAGCGCACGAGGGGTTACGCAGGACAATTCAAGCTCTCATCCAGCGCACCTGGTTGAACCTCAAGAAACAGGGTACTCGCAGCAAGGTCAGGATCCTGGATCACGAGAAGATCGCCATCGCAGCGTTCGAAAGTGAGCTCATGCTGTCTTTCGTCGTAATCGTCTCAGCGACTGACCATTCCTAGAACTTGACAGGGAAAAGTTGACGAAGCGTGCCATACGGACTGTCATCAACAAGGTAGCCGCTTGGAGAACCCACGCTGAAGTCCTGCAAACGCGGGAGAACTTGGAGAAGATGGAGAAGATGGACGAGGAGCTGAAGCGCCTGATGGTCGGGCTCGGGGCTAAGCTAGAGGTCAAAACACAGCATCTGCGTAAGCCCACCGTCATGCATCACCCCCACAGTGGCTGACGAACTTTCTCAGCAATGACAAAGGTCGACACCAAGATGCTCAAGTCGCTCGCATCGGAGGAAGACGTCGCTGACATTATCAGCCTCTACAACGACTTCTTCAAGAACCGTAGCCTCGAGGAGGACTCTGTCCCTATTCACGAACAGCAGCCCACTATCGACATTGGCTTCGCCGAGTGTAAGGACGGCTCGCCGGATCCTGGAGTCGAGGTCGAATACAACATGCCCCCCGAAGCGCTTTCCCGTGCTCTGGGGTTCGTCAACGGCCTACCTTTCCTGTTCAACACCCACCGGCACACAGGAGGCCTGAGCTCATGGGACCCAGCGGACGCCCACCTCTTCGACGCTTCCAAGGTCGCCTCAAACCCGGAGATGGAAGCCATTACCCTCCATTGGCACCAACTCTGCGGTGCCCATATGATGACGCGAGTCAACTTCACGGAAAAACCCGCACCTGGCAGGTGTTGTGGTGTCCTCGTCGCGGACGATGTCGGTCTCGGAAAGACGTTTCAGCAGGCGGTCATGATCGCTCTTCTCACCCAGCTCGCCATGCGTGGAATGTTGCCCGCGGCGAACCGGGGGCCTTTGCCTCCAGTCATTCGTGAGTTTATCATCGTGCGTTCACCCTCTGAAGATAACTGACACAATGGCCATGAATAGAGTCTACGCCGTACCTTGCGGAGCACGCGACACTCCCGAACCTCCCGCATCTGATCCTCGTACCCGGAACGCTCCTCGCGCAATGGGAGGCGGAGCTCAAGGTCGTCTTCAAACCCAAGTCGTTCGATATTCTCATCTACCCGTCAGAGAAGAAATATATCAGCCAATTCTGGGCGCCCGACGGACCTTTCCACGCATCGAAGCACCAGCTGTGTCATCGAGTCATCATAGCCTCGCACTCGGTAAGCCGTGTGTGCGGTCCTTAATTTTATTTGACACTAATGACGCATCGTAGGCGTTGCAAAAAGACTTCTCTTCTCTCTACGTGTATACCAAGCCAGCCGCGGGCTCACTACCGTGGCTTCATCCCTCCAAAAAAGACGTATACGAGACTGCGGCGCCGACGACTTTGTACGGGCAAAGGTACCTCTCCATCACCCTCGACGAAGCCCACATGTACCGCAACACCGGCGCTAAGCATTCCTCGGCGCTCTTAATCTTGGAGCGATCGGTACTACGGTTCGTTCTGACTGCCACCCCTCTTCAAACATCCACGAAGGTAAGCACAGTCTACGTCCTCCCTGCCACAGCGCTGACATGGGTATAGGACGTCGCCGGCATGGGTCGACTTATTGGACTCCCTCACTTCCACAGCGACACCGCTCTCAAGGAGGAGCGAGCCGACGTGAGCACCCTCAGGAGAGTAAAAGGCAATAACTCGGAAGACTTGGACGAGGCGAACGACGCGATCAAGGCGTGTCAACTTGAGATCGCTCAGCGGCTACAAGCGCAGTTCGAGGGGCGCATCCTGCGACGTACCATAAACAGCCTGAACTGGCAGAGGAACCCGCTCATCTCCATCCCGCCGTACGAAGAGTTCTTGGTGGTCGTGCAACTCACCGACGAGGAGATTGCCATTATCACGGACCTTGCGGACGCTACTAAGGAGAGGTACAAATTGGCATGGTCTATCGAATTCGGTCCACGCTAACAGAACCCTTATAGTGTCTCGGCTTCTAATGGCGTCCTGATGATTGTGTCTCGAAGCTTCTACATCCACCACCGGATGTCCGTCGGATTCGCAAGATTGGACATGGACGACCCCATACCCGTATTCCACTCTCTGGCCGAATGGGACACGCAGAAGTCTACGAAGATCGACACCTGCGCACGCATGGTCAGGCATATACTCACTGACGACAACGCCCCCGACATGATCTTCGACGACGGTATTGAATTCCCAGACATCCCGCCTCCGAATCCCGGGGAGAAGGTCTCACAGGAAACGAAGATCCTCATCTACCAAGAATTTCCGTCTCTTGGCCCTCTGCTCCGCAACGTAAGTCTGAAAAGAATCTTATCGTGAAACGTTTACGTAGCTGACCGCCGACTTGTTACAGATTCTCACCCTCTACGGTATCGACCATAAGTACATCGACGGCGACACAACATTCAAGCAGCGAAACGAGATCGTCCACCAGTTCAAGACCGACCCGTCGTTCCGGGTGCTCATTGTTTCAGCGGTGGGCGGCACTGGACTTAACCTCACCGTGGCATCAGTCATCATTTTCCTCGTAAGTCCGCCATCTCTTCAAGAGAGAATTCTTATGCTGACAACTCACATAGGACCAGCCGTGGAGCGCTCAAGATGAGCGACAGATCCGTGGTCGTTCATGGCGGCATCCGCAGAAGAAGGTGGTTAAGTGTTACCATATTCTTGCAGACGAGACAGCCGACGTCATCCTGAATGCGCTGGCTCGCGGCAAACACGACATGCTGGAGGCCTTCCTTCAGAAGGAGGACGCAGACGCACCAGGTATGTGCATTCTTCAGGCGCGCTGAAGCACTACTTATCCGTCGGTACAGAGAAGCTCAAGGAGCAGGTCAGGCTGCTTAAGGGACTGACCCTTTCTCGTCCCGAGGATGACCTCGACGAGGATGACGAACAGCCGGCCCCCACAAAGGGTAAGGGTAAAGGGAAGAAGGTCACCGAGAACAAATCCACCGCTGGCGATGAGGCGGCTCGTCCGAAGCCAAAGAAAGTGAGGAAGAAGAAGGTCATTGTGATAGATGACATCGGCGACGACGAGCCGGCGACCGCTGCTGATCAAGTCCCCATGGATGACGACGCCATCCTCCCAGGTCTAGGGCCCAACGGCGGAGATTCTACAGACCCCGGTACAACTACTGATCACCGCTCCGAAGTTTCGAGCGCATACGAGGATACTGACCAGTCCATGGTCTCACGTCCCGTATCCACCGAACGTAAGTCCCCTCCGTCGATCTCTCATCCGCCTCGCTGACTTAAGGTTTACAGCTCCGGCAGACGAGTCCGAGCCCAACACACCTCCGCCTCAAACGGGACTTCGTCGCCGAGACCTTCTTATTCCCGGTGAGTGTGACACACATATACCATGCGATTTCACACCCTTACAAGAGTCTTGTATATAGATAGTCCTGAGGCTGCAAAGGTCAAGAAGAGACAGCGACACCTTTTGAGTTCTCCGAGCGACAGGGGGTCGTCGCACAACGATGGCGATTACGAAATGGGCTCTGACGATTTGTTCTGGGGTGCGGCGGGCCCTCCCCAGGATTCGCCGATGGGGCATAGACAAGGTGCGCTTCCTGTTGTTATCACGAATGCCGTATGCTCAACTGCGTTATATTAGTCCACCCTCGCAACCTCCCTGTAGCAGCAATCTCGACTCGTCCGCCGCCTGCTCTCGCTCCTCATCCAGCGCCTCCTCCTGCTTCTCGTCAGGCGCCTGCTCTTGCTCCTCGTCCAGTGCCTGCTCCACCAGCAGCTGAACCGCCGCGAATGAGGTCTGGCTTCAACCCGTTTGCTTTGTCTGCGCAAAGACCAGAGTCTGCGAGTGCAAAAAGTGTTGCCAACTCCTCTTCCCCGATGCCATATCCATCGTCGTCACCCCAGTCTTCAATGACAATGCCTTCCCCGGGTCAGTTTTCCTAGCTGTTCGCCTCTTCGTATCTGCTGACAACGTTTCTACTTAGTATCACAGCACCAAAAAGACGGTAACCAACCTTCATCAGGACGCCCTCCTTCTATGCTGTCCACGCTGCCTAGCAGACGTCAGTTTTATCACTGTTGTCCAACCCATGTACTAACGAGTTATTATCAGAGTTCATTCAGCCGAAGAGGGTCCCGCTGCAGCTGCCAGCTAAGCCAATGCAGGGACCGAACCCTCCTCTCCCTTCTTCTCGCCATCCGTCAGCTAACGCAGGCGCGAATCCTGGCCGGCAACCCTCAACGTCTTCGTCGGTGCCTCAGCCACCAGCAAATGCTTTGACATCGCAGGGTGCGTTTCCCAAGTGCTCCAGTTTCTGCCGTGCTTACAAGTCGACTTAGTTGCTCCTCCAATTCGGCAAGACAATGCCGTTGCATCTTCTTCGACTTCTCGAGGTGAGACTTGATATATAACATCCTCTCAGCATGCACTAATTTCGATCTAGCCGTACCTTCAATGCGTCAGCCTACACTCTTTGGGGCTGCACGGAAGCCAAGCGGGACGCTCAGTCCGCTGCCACCGCCAACTACAGGGCGGAACCCGTACCCGAAGTATCAACGCCAGAAGCCCGAGAAGAAGCCTGAGAACGAGCGCAGGGGTTGAGGGACGATACTATATACTACACACGCCGTACGTTTTGTATTCAGAGGCATAGTATACATGGGGATCTTCGATCCCCGTCTCTGAGCTGCTTGAGTGAAACCAAACACGTTATGAGAACCGGCTTTGGAGGCCATGTGCTGTCAGACGGGGATCGTCGATCCCCACTAACGAGAGCTGTCTCCCCCTTGTGTGTTAAGACTTACGTACATGTGGGGATCCACGAACCCCTGTGTTCACTCTCAGCGGTGAGCTTGAACACAAACGAACGGATGGGCTATGTGTCGTCAGACGGGGATCGTCGATCCCCTTGATGGCAGCCGTGTTGGAATTCTGAGCGGTATGTATCTATCAAACGCTTCACCGGGATGTACATTTTCTGACCCCTTCACCGGTATCTCTATGCAGGGAGCGGACGACGCCCTTATACGAGGTTCCTCGAACTTAGTGTTAACCAAAAGCAACTTCACCCAAGGTAAGTCTAGTCGTTCCTAAGCACCCTACATAACTTGACCATCGACGCTAGAACGAAGCTTCCATCTTCTCAACGCCAACCACCAAGTCGACCGAAAGGTAAGTCTAGCTATGCCTAAGTACCCTACATAAGTTGACTATCGAGACTAGATCCATACCTCGACCTCTTGACTAACTACCAAGTCGACGCCTTAAAGTAAGTTTCTCTCCTGTTGTAAGCGTCCGCTCAGTTGTTAACCTCCTTCATAGTCATGAAGTGCACTTACTATTCGCCCAAGCCACGCCTCGCAGATCGCCAAGGCCTGCCGCTTCTCGAAGTCCCTATCGCTGACCGCCTGACTGTGAGTTTCCTTTTCGTCCTCCCTTTTTCCTCTCCACCTAGGTTATAGGCCGGAACGCCGGTGCGCATTAGAGTCGGCTCGCGAGTTCGGTACGGGGTTTTTATCCGTTATGAGTGGAGGAAGGCGTCCGCGGTGGGCGAGTATCGGAGACGTTTGCAGGCGAAGGGGTTCACGAAGATGCCCAAGGTGAGTCTACTCTAACTGACTTCTCTGAGCGACCGTTTTGATACGCTTCGAGGGGGTCTGGATCGCGGACGGGGTGCTCGTCTCATACAACAGACGTTGGCACCCGAGGGCTGGGTACTACAGGGGCGACCGCATCAGCTTGGCCTTAAGAAGTTGCAGCAGGGTAAGTAATTAATTCTCTTCGACGATTCTAAGCTGACGACCTCTCTTAGGTATAGGGCGACGAGCAGTCTACAAATGTATATATTGTGACTCTTACGATAAACGGAACGCGTTCTACGGGGACTTGTGAGTCGGTCTCGAAGAGAAAAATCTACATTGTAATGACTAAAGACTACACAGGACGTACAAGAGCCGGTCAAACGCGTTTGTATGACGCGCACACGCCTGCCGCCAGCGTTATCCTTCCTTACTCTTTGACGATCGTTTCTGACTCTATTCTATTTGCAGCTGCACGGGGAATTCTGAGGCGATGTGCCGTCTGACGGGGATCGTGGAACCCCACTGTGGAGAGCCATTCATGATCTTGTAAGTTCGCCGTTCTCACCGCTCTTCGCGCTCTCAGGCCTGTATGATCAGACGCAGGTATATCTGGGGATCCACGAACCCCTTCTCTTCGCTCTTGATGATGAGGTCGAAGACAAAGAAGCGGAGTGCATATGTATCGTCTGACGGGGATCGTGGAACCCCACTGTGGAGAGCCGTTCATGATCTTGTAAGTTCGTCGTTCTCACCGCTCTTCGCGCTCTCAGCCCTGTACGATCAGACGCAGGTATATCTGGGGATCCACGATCCCCTTCTCTTGCTCTTGATGATGAGGTCGAAGACAAACGAGCAGAGTGCGTATGTATCGTCCGACGGGGATCGTGGATCCCCATGATGACGGCCGTTTGAACGCCTCTGAACTGGTAAGTCGGTGTCCTTACCTCTACCCCAGAACGTATATGTGGGGATCCACGATTATACTACACACGCCGTACGTTTTGTATTCAGAGGCATAGTATACATGGGGATCTTCGATCCCCGTCTCTGAGATGCTTGAGTGAAACCAAACACGTTATGAGAACCGGCTTTGGAGGCCATGTGCTGTCAGACGGGGATCGTCGATCCCCACTAACGAGAGCTGTCTCCCCCTTGTGTGTTAAGACTTACGTACATGTGGGGATCCACGAACCCCTGTGTTCACTCTCAGCGGTGAGCTTGAACACAAACGAACGGATGGGCTATGTGTCGTCAGACGGGGATCGTCGATCCCCTTGATGGCAGCCGTGTTGGAATTCTGAGCGGTATGTATCTATCAAACGCTTCACCGGGATGTACATTTTCTGACCCCTTCACCGGTATCTCTATGCAGGGAGCGGACGACGCCCTTATACGAGGTTCCTCGAACTTAGTGTTAACCAAAAGCAACTTCACCCAAGGTAAGTCTAGTCGTTCCTAAGCACCCTACATAACTTGACCATCGACGCTAGAACGAAGCTTCCATCTTCTCAACGCCAACCACCAAGTCGACCGAAAGGTAAGTCTAGCTATGCCTAAGTACCCTACATAAGTTGACTATCGAGACTAGATCCATACCTCGACCTCTTGACTAATTACCAAGTCGACGCCTCAACTTCACGCAAGGTAAGTTTAATCGTTCCTAAGTACCCTACATAACTTGACCATTGAGACTAGAACGCAGCTTCCATCTTCTCAACGCCAACCACCAAGTCGACCGAAAGGTAAGTCTAGCTATGCCTAAGTAGCCTACATAGGTTGACTATCGAGACTAGATCATACCTCCACCTCTACACTGACTACCAAGTCAACGTCTTAAAGTAAGTTTATATCCTGTTGTCCGCGTTCTTTTAACCTCCTCCATAGTCATGTACTATTCGCGCAAGCCACGCCTCGCAGATCGCCAAGGCCTGCCGCTTCTTGAAGTTCCTATTGCTGAGCGCCTCACTGTAAGTTTCCTATTCGTCCTCCCTTTTTCCTCTCCACCTGGGTTATAGGCCGGAACGCCCGTACGCATCAGGGTCAACTCGCAAGTTCGATACGGCGTCTTTATCCGTTACGAGTGGAGGAAGGCGTCCGCGGTGGGCGAGTATCGGAGACGTCTGCAGGCGAAGGGGTTCAAGAAGATGCCGAAGGTGAGTGTACTCTAACTGACTTCTCTGAGCGACCGTTTTGATACCCTTCGAGGGGGTTTGGGTTGCGGACGGGGTGCTCGTCTCCTACAACAGACGTTGGCACCCGGGGGCTAAGTACTGGAGGGGCGACCGCATCAGCCTGGCGTTAAGAAGTTGCAGAAGGGTAAGTCATGGATTCTCTTCGCCGATTCTAAGCTGACGACTGCTCTTAGGTATAGGGCGACGGCCAGTCTACAAATGTATATATTGCGACTCTTACGATATACGGAAGGCGTTCTATGGGGACTTGTGAGTGATCGTTGAGAGAAACATCTACATTGTAATAACCTAAGTAACCCAGGACCTACAAGACCTGGTCAAACGTGTTTGTATAACGCGCAAGGCGCACACGCCTACCGCCAGCGTAATCCTTCCTTACTCTGTGACGATTGTTTCTAACTCTATTTGATTTGCAGAAGACAGCCTGGCCTGCTGTTGCGACTGCACGGGGAATTATCATGCGATGTGCCGTCCGACGGGGATCGTGGATTCCCAGTGTGGAGAGCCATTCATGATCTTGTAAGTCCGTAGTTCTCACCGTTCTTCGCGCTCTCAGCCCTGTATGGTAAGATGCAGGTATATCTGGGGATCCACGAACCCCTTCTCCTCACCCTCATGTGATGATGAGGTCCAAGACAAACAAGCGGAGTGCGTATGTATCGTCCGACGGGGATCGTGGATCCCCATGATGACGGCCGTTTGAACTCCTCTGAACTGGTAAGTCGGTGCCCTTACCCCTACCCCAGAACGTATATGTGGGGATCGTGGATCCCCGTCCGACAGCATAACTCTTCATCCATATGTATGTGTTAACTTTACTCGCATGTACATATTCTAACCCTCTTCGCCAGTAGGTATATGTGGTCCCGTCTCGTCACCGTAGCGAGATTTCTGAGACCCTCCGTCGTGGAATATGCGTCTGTTCCCCCGTAGCTTTTTCTGACTTACGTTCTCATTTTTAACACGTAGTATGCAGTGATGTAGTTAAGTACTCAATAAAAAAGGTTTTGTGTCGTTCATTCTGGTGAACGTTTGAGCAGAGTGATTCCCATAGTGTGGTAATGGGGTTCTACGATCCCCACGTACGGCTGTCCTCACTCAACTTTCATGCAAGTGAACTCACCACAGCAGTGCTTCTGGGTCGTACGTGGGGTTCTACGATCCCCACGTACGGCTGTCCTCACTCAACTTTCATGCAAGTGAACTCACCACAGCAGTGCTTCTGGGTCGTACGTGGGGTTCTACGATCCCCACGTACGGCTGTCCTCACTCAACTTTCATGCAAGTGAACTCACCACAGCAGTGCTTCTGGGTCGTACGTGGGGATCTACGATCCCCACTACTGTAGTTAAGTACTCAATAAAAAAGGTTTTGTGTCGTTCATTCTGGTGAACGTTTGAGCAGAGTGATTCCCATAGTGTGGTAATGGGGTTCTACGATCCCCACGTACGGCTGTCCTCACTCAACGTTCATGCAAGTGAACTCACCACAGCAGTGCTTCTGGGTCGTACGTGGGGATCTACGATCCCCACTACGATCCCCACTACTGTAGTTAAGTACTCAATGAAAAAGTTGTTGTGTTGTTCATTCTGGTGAACGTTTGAGCAGAGTGATTCCCATAGTGTGGTAATGGGGTTCTACGATCCCCACGTACGGCTGTCCTCACTCAACGTTCATGCAAGTGAACTCACCACAGCAGTGCTTCTGGGTCGTACGTGGGGATCGTAGATCCCCACTACACATCTCTACGCTATCCTACGCTACTGTGCGCTCCCCTACCTACCCTGCCCTACCCTTCCCTGCCTTCCCTGCCTTCCCTACCCTCCCTACCCTCCCTACCCTCTACCCTCCCTACCCTCCCTACCCTCTACCCTCCCTGCCCTCCCTACCCTCCCTACCCTCCCTACCCTCCCTACCCTCTACCCTCCCTACCCTCCCTACCCTCTACCCTCCCTGCCCTCCCTACCTACCCTACCTACCCTCCCTCCCTACCCTCCCCTACCCTCCCTACCCTACATGATTCTAGGTTTAAATCCCTACCTTTCAAAAAAAGTCCCCATAACCCCTAACCCAATAGCCTGTTGTCCTGTACGCAGCCCTCTTCATCAGAGAACCCCCACAACGACTTTCCAAGGTTGTTGTTCATCCCACCCTAACCCTAACCCGGCTGGCCCCTCACAATGGATCTTATAAGGTCCATCTTGACCCGGTCGAGAAACGACGCTCCTACCGACTCGCCCGGTTCTTAGGGTCACGTAGGGTACTGCAGCTCCGCATTCCGGACGACATGGCGAAACAGGAGAGCCCGGCCATCAA
Source organism: Lyophyllum atratum (assembly GCA_014905825.1). Classification (NCBI taxonomy): domain Eukaryota; kingdom Fungi; phylum Basidiomycota; class Agaricomycetes; order Agaricales; family Lyophyllaceae; genus Lyophyllum; species Lyophyllum atratum. The sequence goes on from JACGCN010000143.1 coordinate 15,012, forward strand.
AGAGTTCCTGCTACAGAAATTCATCCTCCCAATACATACACACATCCATACCATACTAACAAGCATATCTCAGCACAAATGCTAACACCGAGACAGCCGAGACAATCAACGTACCTGGACGAGACACCGAGAACCGAACCCTAACCCGAACCTCTAACCGTCGTACGCAGCGCAATGCTTCATCACAATATCTCAGCACAAACTCTAACACCGAGACAGCCGAGACAATCAACGTACCTGGACGAGACACCGAGAACCGAACCCTAACCCGAACCTCTAACCGTCGTACGCAGCGCAATGCTTCATCAGACCAATTCCTCTTTTCATTTAACAACAACTGGCCTTCCCGTCCTTCACGTAGCCATGCAGACAGATCATTCGGAGCAGTAAAAAATTGCAGCGACACTTGAGAACCTTGCGATGAGTCTGACATGTCCCTGATACGTTTCAGTTCAGTCGATGGGTTATTCGCATCCACTGCCGTCCATGATAGCTCTGATAACCCTGAGAGAGACTACGTACCCAAGCCGACACACGAAGAATCCCCTAAATCAGCTCACCTGCAATCGCCAGCACTATGCTTCATCCGACTTGCTTCCGTGCTCGCATTGCGTGTTCCAACACCTACATACGCAGACTCGAAACCAATTTCCAAATGGCATAAATCAAATCTAACGTAGCCATGCAGACAGATCATTCGGAGCCGCAGAAAATTCCAGCAGTATGATAACCGCCACAAAACATTGATTCATCCTATGCTTCCTCGTCTTATTTACCAAGCACTCCTGGCCAAGTGGTCTGGCCGAAGTTGCCACCCACATATATGACTGTCAGTGCTCCGGTTCGACTCCTTCCACTGGCAATGACCATTTCACACATTGGGTTTTTTTTGGAGACGGTCAAACCCTCAGTAAATCGCTTAACTGGCGCAGCACTTCACCAATGATCACATGCCGGACGTCATCTCCTTGACACGGCGGATATCGCTTGGGGCGTCCAGTACAAAATCACGCGAAGTATTTCCCGCAAATACTGGACTTGGGCCGACGTCAAGTCCAAAGTCGAGAAAACTTCGGGGTTTGAACCAAAATGTGGCCTACAAGGTGTTCAGTATCATGCTTGATCAACCCCAGAAGCTACTCGACCTGGCCATCTGGTATGACCTTGTCTTTGGGTGATTATGTTCTACTTCCGATCTAGAAAGGAGCTTGACCGCGAACAGGCGGCGATCATCGAGAACGAAGGCCGTGGATTAGGTCTTATGGGTACCTGGTATGAAGAGCCTGATTGGTATGGAGGGCAGATCCAGCAGCTTGCCCGGCTGGCCCCTCACAATGGATCTTATAAGGTCCATCTTGACCCGGTCGAGAAACGACGCTCCTACCGACTCGCCCGGTTCTTAGGGTCACGTAGGGTACTGCAGCTCCGCATTCCGGACGACATGGCGAAACAGGAGAGCCCGGCCATCAAAGAGTTCCTGCTACAGAAATTCATCCTCCCAATACATACACACATCCATACCATACTAACAAGCATATCTCAGCACAAATGCTAACACCGAGACAGCCGAGACAATCAACGTACCTGGACGAGACACCGAGAACCGAACCCTAACCCGAACCTCTAACCGTCGTACGCAGCGCAATGCTTCATCACAATATCTCAGCACAAAACTCTAACACCGAGACAGCCGAGACAATCAACGTACCTGGACGAGACACCGAGAACCGAACCCTAACCCGAACCTCTAACCGTCGTACGCAGCGCAATGCTTCATCAGACCAATTCCTCTTTTCATTTAACAACAACTGGCCTTCCCGTCCTTCACGTAGCCATGCAGACAGATCATTCGGAGCAGTAAAAAATTGCAGCGACACTTGAGAACCTTGCGATGAGTCTGACATGTCCCTGATACGTTTCAGTTCAGTCGATGGGTTATTCGCATCCACTGCCGTCCAATGATAGCTCTGATAACCCTGAGAGAGACTACGTACCCAAGCCGACACACGAAGAATCCCCTAAATCAGCTCACCTGCAATCGCCAGCACTATGCTTCATCCGACTTGCTTCCGTGCTCGCATTGCGTGTTCCAACACCTACATACGCAGACTCGAAACCAATTTCCAAATGGCATAAATCAAATCTAACGTAGCCATGCAGACAGATCATTCGGAGCCGCAGAAAATTCCAGCAGTATGATAACCGCCACA
>JACGCN010000144.1:0-16634 GCA_014905825.1 Lyophyllum atratum
AACAAAAATCGCGCGAGATCTGGAAACCGATGCTTCGTATACAAGCAGCGGGGACGTTTGGTAGCACTGAGGTACGTCGTTACGCATGAGCATAACATCGTGTCCGTGATGACCTCTTTCTAGATGGACTATCCGAACGATAGAGATGTCCTAGAGACCTTCGAGTGTACCAGAAGTGTCCGCTTCAGGTGGGTACCAAATACCTTACACATATTACATCCTCCCCTTAGGTCTTCACCCCGGCCACCAGCTATAGGTTCGCACACATCTCGAGGACACTTCGCGCTTTGCAGAGCTCGACAAAAACGTCCCTGCGGATTGATGACGAAGGATTACTTAGTCTCCAGTTTCTCATGCCGTCGCCGAAGGCGAAGGGTGCATCTGGCGAGTCTTCAGACGCGTTCATTGACTTCCGGGTAAGTGACATGAATATTGGACGACCAGGATGTTAATGACCTCTGAAATAGTGCCTGGCACTGGACGATGATTTGTGAGAGCACATAGTGCTAACTCAGTTCTATATAGTCTTTATAATTTGTACAAGGTGTTGTAGGTTGCATGTATGTTATACAATTGTTGCAGGTGTCAGATCGCCGCGTGGTTGGTCTAGAGATGAGCCAAAGTGGGCTGACTGCGATGTCTATGGTTAGGAACGTCTATTGGTTGAGCGCACAGTAGATATGAATTGGCGAATCTGCTCTAGAACAAACCGCCTTTCACAAGAAGTTGACACTATAGAACACCATCAAAGTAATCTTGCGTATCACAGTTACTAGTGCTCAAAGTGAGACGAGATGACGACGCTGAGGTGAACGCAGACGTTTATCAGTTAGACGAAAATAATGAGTATCGGATAAGGTGCTGACCTGAAGAGGGAGCTCGTGAAAGGCTGGAGAGGAACATTCGTCTGATTGCCGCCCCGTCCACCTAAAAAACGGACAACTGTCAGTAACCGCCAATTAACAAGATGGGGGACGATACGGACCGGAGTCACAGGACTGTCCTGAACCTCCACCATCTTTTCGGGCACCTGAGACTGATTGGTACTTGCCGTGCCCATATGCGCTCTGGCAGATGAAACAGAGTTGATTGGCAACGAAAGAGTCATCCGCGGAGAAGGCGGACTATTGTGAGCTTTTGGCCGCGAAGCATGGCGCATGGCTATCCCACGATGATGGTGATGGCCGGCGTGCATATCAACGAGCGTCGGAGACCGATGTGCAGGGGGAAAGAACGGTTGGTTGAACGCTTCCGCACGGACAGGTGAGGCTATCGAGCGACTTATTGGTGATGGGATTGGTTGTACGGGGGAGGTGTAGGAATTCCGGACGACAGATTCTTGAGTTCACGGTCGTTATTAATCACGAGAGCAATGATCTGTTCAACAGGGACATCTTTGGTTCCATCAGGTAGCTGCAATGAAAGGATGAGAAAATGTTCGCTGGTTTCAATCATAAACGAACCAGTATCTTGCCGAGGATCCCCGCAGTCTCAGCCTCAACATCGATCATAGCGACGTCTGACTCCTTATGTACAGAAATTTCGTAAGTCATGAAACATTAGCTAGGTGTGGGATGCGTACAATTTGAAGCAAAACATCTCCAGGTACACACGCCTCGCCTTCCTTTTTCTTCCAGCGCGTGATCGTTCCTGCTGTCATAAAAGGCGACATGGCAGGCATCATAATGGCTTGTCGCGAAAGTGTTTTGTGAAGCCCTGCAAAAAAAGTTAAGCATTGGTTGACCATAGCAGGCGAGCAGATTGAGCAACAACTAACATCGCTTCCTAAACTGAGGGCCAGCCTGCGGGGACTTCACGCCAGCCGAGAACAAGGGGCTGAGAGTGGAAGACCTGGACAACGAATTGAAAGCGAGGGTGGACATGTTGGCCAGCAACTTGATCAGGAATCAAGCTTCGCCAGGATCCAGTATTTATACAGATATCGAGCGCCAAGTCCAGGGCTCCCGGCTGACGATAGCTGACGATGTATCACTCAGGGCCAATGACGGTAACCTAGCATCCGAGTCGGTTATACAGATCGTCGGTACTTATGAACCTGTTGGAGCAGCCCATCCGCATCAAGCAAGGACGTAGATGACGGCGAGTTACGGGTTGCATTGACGATTCGAGGCAGTGTCGCTCGAACCACGCAAAACGCGTCTGGGTTGCCAAAACGAGGTCGTATTCTATTTACGCGTGTTTACTACGCGACAAAGTCGAATCCTACAGTGGTAAGGAGGCAAGAGTGCTTGAAGAGGCTCAGGGATCAGTTCAATGACGATACATGGCAAGAGAAGAACGCATAAGATTGAGTCGATACCACACATACATACACACATCGTACAGTCCGAACCCTGGGTAACTCCGTGTCAGGATTTCTCTCTGTGAACCTATGTTAAGCGACAAAACACGGATAGAAGGTGACATACACACCTTGAAAATAACTGAACGGTTTTAATCCACAAGCAACATCCTTGGAATACCTCCCGCGACAGAACCCAACCTGCTCACAACGCCCACGAATACTCTCGAAGTGGCCCAACGTGCACGCAACTCGATCGCAGGTCCGCCAACGACACTCCCCGCCACACCGAGCCCCGCCACACTCACAAACTCGTTGCCGTCACCATCCTCCGAGACACCCCCACCCCCCACCCCGCCCGGCGTAACCTTAGTGGACGGGGCTCCTAAGAGCCTGCAAACCGTCAAACGCCCTCTTCATCGGAGTCATAAAACTCGTCTTCGTCATCATCGGCGGCACCAAGGGTTTGGAAGTCGACCTTGTATCGCAGAAGACCACCAATACCACCGAAGCCCTTGACGAACTGGGCGCCTTCTTGGGACCGGTTTGTAACGAACTCAAGGTTTGCTCCGAATTCCTTATACTTCTCGGCAAACCACTCCAAAAGAGACGCAGGTTCCGTTGATTGCTCCATCTCCAGCCCGGTAGACTTGTCCATGAACTTTTCGCGGTCCTTCTCCTGGTCCTTATTGGCGTGGATGATGATCTCCTCTACGAAAACGCGATCAATCAGGCGGTGAGGAACCAAGACGTTGGGGATAACTCACCTCCGGCAGCGTTGCGGAGAATGTAACGTGTGATGTCAAGATTTTCCCATACGATGAGTGTCTCCACGGCGCCCAGTTCAAGCGCCTTGAGCGTATCATCGATACCGAAGCAGTACCTCCCGCTATCCTGGCTGATCTCGTCGAAGTATCTCTGGATGAGTTTCTTCTCCTGAACGAACTTGACGTTTGCGAGCGACTCTGCCGCGAGCTCGATGGCCTGAAAAAAATGTAAGCGCGTGAAGAAGGGTAGAACACTTTTTCTCACCTGATTGAATCCGTTTTCGCCACCGTAACTGACATCGACCACCTTGATGACTTTAGCTGCCAACCGTTGATCGAACATGTCACTTTGGCCGAGTTCTGTCTTGAAGTCGGCACTTCCAGCAAGCACAAGACCAGATACGTTGACCTTGTCGTTGGTAATGAAGTGCTGGACGGCGTGTTCGGCTACTTTTCGGACGTAGTTGTGCCTTTTCTCATCTCGAAGACGGGAGAAACGAAGTGCAGACTGTCCACCACGACCGTGCTTCTTCGGCAGATCAACAGTGAATTTATGGATAACCTCACGAGTGTTTCCGGCGAGAGTACCAAAGAGCGTGCCATTACCATCCATGACGATGAAGCCGAATCTTGAATCGGACTCCAAGAGCTCAGAGAGGGCTTCTGTGTGGAATTTGTTGTCACAGAGATAGAGCGATCTGACCTTACGTATGAGCCCTTGCAAATGATGTAGAAGAAGGCAGAGACGTACGTGTTGATAGGCTTGTGGGGTTCGAAATCGAACGAGACTTTTTTCTCCTTTCCCTCGTCCGTCAAGATGGTTCCAACAAAAAGTACGAGACCATTTGGTGGGACACGATTGTACAATTTTAATCTCTGCTGGGTACTTGTAATCGCGGCTAGCACGGAAAGTCGATTGACTCGGGATTTGATGTTGGATGCCGTTCCATATTCTTGCGTCAACATCGCAGATGCGCGAGAAACTTGATCCTATTATATTCACGATTGATTAGTATCGGTCGTTAGACCTTTTAATCGCAACATGCCTTGGGAGGGATGATGAGACTAATCATAGAGGTTCCAGCTCTGAAAGATACCGCAGCATCAGATGTATTCTGGATCGAAAACGAGGGGTAAAATTACCCTCTGGCAGCGTCAAGGCTCTTGATGAGCTTTTTGACCTTCCACATCTGGATATTTTGCTCCGCGACATCCTGACTCATGCTGGGCGACGACAAGTACGCTTTCTAGAGATACTAGAGAGGCAGCCGGTGGAAAGCTGGATGGCGGGAAAGGCCTGGTGGATGTCAAGAGAAGAGATCTGACTTGTGGAGGCACGTTGCATTTGTGGCTATTTACGTCGGCTACAATTTTTTCGTACCCGAGCCCCGATCGCTGTGACGCTGCCACTGTCGATCGCCTCAAATCAACTTCAACTGATATGGACCATAACACATCCAAGAAACGGAAGGTTGATTCAGATAGCCATGCTTCAAGCAAACGCCTGAAACTGACGAGTGCTTCGGGTTCGACCAAGGCTGCCAACGTGTCTCCCAGAGCCCAGCCAGCATCGACTCGCGTCTCGGAGAAGGATGACAGCAATGTCATGGGGGCTCAGATGCCGCAGACTGACTCGAGGGCGCCTAGGAAACGTCGGATAAACAAGCTTGCTCCTCCCCGACCATTTCCGACGGTCCCGACGTCAGTCTCAGCCACTGGGCCGCGTTCGGCGCACAAAGAGGGCAAAAATATCATCTGCGTGACGCGTAAAACGGCGCTGGGCGCGTACATGCGACGGTGTAAAGACGTGATTCTCAAAGATGGGTATGCTCTGCCCTGTTGTCTTCGCGCGCCTGCCCGTACTGACCAGGGTATCATAGATATAAGACTCTACATTTCAGCGCGATGGGAGCCGCCATACCCCTTCTCCTACAGCTTGTCATGGCCCTTCCACCAATCCTTCCATTCTCTGCAGACGAAATCCACACCGAGGTAACCACAGGGACCGTTGAAGTCCAGGATGAGGTCATGCCGGACGACGAGAACGAAGACCTGACTTATGAAACAAGAGGAAAATCAACCTTGAAAGTCGTGTTGAAGATCGGTGACGGCGAGTTTGAAGGCGACAAAGGTGGTCCTAAGAAGAAAACTGGTAGGCATCGAGGAAGCAAGAACGGCGGCCAAGGGAACAAAGTTTCAGGGAGTAGAGAAAAGGGAAAGGCGATGCAGAGCAACACTGGCCAGGTCGTACTGCAGGAACCAGAACAAGAAGACATGGAGATGCTTTAGAAGGGCCGCGTCATGTGTGCCCTTCTACGCGACTCGTCTCTTTGTAATTTTTTTTTGGTACGTCCCTTTCCGCTCAGTGACTTTTACGCGAAGATAATAAAACAACTTCTTCTCAGTATTTGTATTTTGCGATACCTTGTGCATGCACAGTCAATGTAATACCTTGAAGTTCATCCTGACTGTAGGATCAAAAGTCGTGGAATCCATGTGGTTTCATCATAATGCCATTCGCCCAAAATAAGGATGGCGAATCGAACCCGTTCACAGAAGCTCCTTCGCGGCGGTCAGCTCTCACGGCACTCCTTGGTCCAGCCTCTCACGGTGCCATCGTCTCAGAAGCTTTCTATTACAATTCTCACAAACCAATGGACCGCGACTCCAAGGCCAAGCTTCGCCGCCATATCTGCCTAGCACATACTTTGGCAGACAAACGATCTTCAATCTTGTATGGTGTAATAGCAAGGCGATGAGGCGACGCCCTGCACTGGTGGCCGGATATCCTGACATCATTCCGCCGACTTCTCTCCACTGGAGGAGACTGGAGGACCACAAGGTCAGAACCAAATTCCCATTCGATCATGATAAAACCACGCGCGAAATCGATGGCCACTCGATTATCAGATCCTGATCACCTTGACCTTGCATATCTCTCCGCCTATCATGGCACCGACTGCTACTGCAACAACCACCGCAACCGCTACCATTGATGCTCTCAAGCAACTCGACATCGAGTATCATCCCAACGAGGCCAAATATCGTGCGCGCGTTGCGCGTCTCTTTGCAGAGAATCCCGATCGCGCCAACGTCCCTCTTCCGGACGGGTTCCCGAAGCAAGTCCAAGGGCCGATTGTTTGGGAGGGGAAGGACTGGACGAATGAGAACCAATGGGTTTACAACCTTAGTTCTGCTGAGCTGGAGGAAATCAACAATGCCCTGGACCACTTCAAAAGTACGCGACCATTCTGTGTTCCCTAAGCTATTGACATGACGACTTTTCGATAGGTTCGGGTAAACCGATAGGATATGTAGGCAAGGACACCTTTCCATTGCCGACGTTGAGCACAACTCTGAGAGGCTTGGCTCACGAACTGTATTCTGGCCGAGGGTTCTTCGTGCTGCGTACACTCCCCATCGACACTTACTCCCGAGCTGATATTGCTATAGTCTACGCTGGTTGGTTATATTTTTCCATGCTACCCGATTGGAACGTGCTCGATTTCATGTGGTGTTCCTAGGCATTTCGTCCCACGTTGGCTCTGCACGCGGTAAGCAGGACGGTACCGGTGCCGTCCTCTCCCACATCAAGGATCTCAGCGTGAGCCACGCCCATGAGAAAGGAGGTATCGGTAACTCGGCATACACAACCGACAAGCAAGTTTTCCACACTGATGTCGGAGACTTGATTGCCTTGATGGCATTGCAGAGTGCTGCAGAAGGCGGAACCTCTCGCATTAGCAGCGGAGGTCGCGTCTATAACGAGCTGGCAGCCACACGTCCGGATATCATCAAGACCCTGTCAGAACCGTGGCCCTTGGACAGGTATTTGGAACTTACTTGCGATCCTTTATGCCGTTGCTGATTTAGTTTAACAGCTTCGGTGGTAATCCGGGATATACCCTGCGCCCGCTACTGTATCACGAGGATGGGCACGCCATCATCCAGTACTCACGTCGTCACTTCACCGGATATCTAGCCCAGAAGCGTAGCCCCAATATTCCTCCCATCACGGAAGCACAGGCGGAAGCGTTAGATGCGGTACACTTCCTGGCCGAGAAGTACTCGCTCGGGTTGAATTTCCAGAAGGGCGACATACAGTACATCAATAGCATGGGACTCCTTCACGCCCGTGATGCGTTTAGGGATGACGCGGAACATACGTGAGTGGCAATGTATATCGAAAAATCTACATCGAGTGCTGACGAACGCTGTGAGGTAGGCGCCACTTGATTCGCCTTTGGTTACGAAATGATGAGCTGGCGTGGACGACTCCTGGACCTTTGCAGCCTATCTGGAATAGGTTGTATTCCGTCGGGCCGGACGACCAACGATTCCCACTGGAGCCTGAAATCAGGAGGAAGGAGAACGGCACTACCAAATGATACTTTTTGGCATTTTGGGCCCTGCCAGGCCCTGCCTTCTATCCGATCATAAATGCTTTACTCGTTAACTTGCTCTATCATACGTTCTAGGTATACTTCACTTTATGTTTGCTTTATGTATCCTGTCGCCACAATTCTGTCAGTCGGACACGGTTTACTTTCGTCGCGAAAGAAGCGTGGCAAGTTCAAGAGACGCTCCGAAGAAGCCAAAACCTCTGAAGACTTGTGGAATTGGATTCTCGGATCTGAGAATACGTTTGACTCCACCATTAGCGCTTGCAACGTGGCGTATCACTAGGCCTTCGCCAGTCTTATATTGGCAGGGGAGATTGCTCAAACTCCGCAGGGGACTGATGGATCCATGTCTGTATGGCTGCTCGCGTCCTGTAGATTACTAGCAACTTACATAGAATCAAACTTGAGAGACTCAATTTTTTTTCGCCTTTCACGTGACTGGCCAACCCCAGTGTCCCGAACACAGCCACCAACGGCCGAGTGACGCAAACTGGACGGCACGGCATCTCGAGTTCCGCAGTGCTCCAAAAATATCTTTATCTGCTGTTCCCCAACCACCACCATCGGGTTCAGCACTCTATCCCGACTTACTAGGGGTCAACAAATTCTGAAGTTAGAGATGCTCGCATCTCAAGGGGCGCGGACGACAGTCCGCCATGCCTCGAATTATCTGCATCAGAAGGCGGTTGCAGGTACCTCTCGAGGTATCCACATCCCGTCCTTTGTCAGGGTGCATCCTCGCATCCCGAATCTAGGCTCAACACAGAAACTATTCAGCCAATCTCGACACATAGTCACCCATTTCTTCAACCTTCTCACTGCACCGGGCCTCCGCGTTCCAACTCCATTCAATGCTGGACGCTCTCTCCATGGCACTGCCCGGGGGTATTCTATTATCCAACAAGGCTTCACATTCCATGCCAAGGCTTCTTTGTCTCGCTCCTCCCACGTCCTTCCTCGCGCTCCATCAGCAGTCCCCCGGGGGATCGCCCAAGTCGGTCTCGGGACAGCAAGGAACTTCTCTTCTAGCCGACCCATCTTCCAAAATCTTGTGGAGAATGTCCCGATAGCCGGAAGAGCCTTGTACAAAGCTGATGTGGACCTCCGAATGCGCGAGGAGAAGGAGATGATGAAGAAGTCCTTGAAGAGCGGCTTTGTCAAGAAGGATGGAGGTAAGGAGATGCTCAAGCCCAGAGCTCGCGACTTCTCCACCAAGGAGAATAAGCGTACTACTAAGGCATCCAGGAAAGAGGCTCAGCTCGAGCAATATTTCGCAGCCCCTACCGTACCTGATGTCACCACCTGCCTCCTCATCCCCCTTGCCCCGACCCCCACTGCCCGCGTCCCTCTGTCTGAGAACCCAGGGTCGTTGTTACCACTTCCTGCCTTGGCGTCGATCCATACGTCGCATGAGACCCACTCTCTACGAGTTTCGTCTCTGTTCTCCAGATTGGACGCAGCTAATGTCTGGGAACGTGGTGTCCAGTGCTCCGCGTTCTCGCATGGTGGTAGCGCCGAGGGAGTCTGTACCATGCTCAAAGTGGAATTCATAGGGTGGACGAAGGCCGAGGTCAGAGGCGTTTTAGGAGAAAGTGGGACAGGGTGGTGCGTTCTTGAGGAAACGAAGACTTCTTCGAACGGTCTCGGCGCGTTCAGCGATGATGATGACGACAATTTCTCCGAAACCTCATCGATTCTATCAGGGATGTTTGAAGATAGCCGCAGTAGCAGTAACGTGGACCTAACTGCCCCCGTTGGAGCTGTCGATCCTTCCCAATCGCTCTTCCTTCCTACTCTCGATTTCTCGTCATCTTTCCTGGATGCCTCATCGCCTGCACCCACATTACCGCGATCGCAAGCTGCCTCCCCGGGCCTATGCTCCTCGGTGGTTCCGGATTCAGATTTCGACCCCTGGTTAGACTCGGAATCATCCTCAGACGGTGGATTCTCGAGCACAGACAGTTGGGTCGACTCCATGTCCGCCAATGGGTGGAATGGTTTTAGTTCACACTTCGCTGGGAGGGTAGATGCTAGCGCTCGACCTGGTGAACCGTCTCGATATCTTTTTTAACCACTGTTACTTGATATATCACACGATACACGTTGTCAGTCACTCCTTTTCTGTACTATTTACTCCAAATATACTGTGTCCCTATTGATCATACGCATATGTCCTGGCGTTGGCTTGATGCTTTAAGGACGTCTTCAGTTTGTGCTCCCAGACTTCGCAAGATTCAGTGGGCATGCCTCACTTCCGCCCGCAAATCGGATGGATCCACGCCGATCAGAGTTTGAAATACCGTTGCAGTGACGATTTAAGGCTTCTCAGATAGAAGAAAAAATAAGATTTTGGATATATCACAAAGCGTTTCTGGCAACCATTAATTGTGTCCCGACCGCCCAATTCAAGTTGTACATTGACAAATGTCAAATTATTTGCTTCCAAAGATGGTCGCGAAAGTCGTTCCCTGGTGTCTGGTAATGCAATAGACTGACATCAGCAAAGTAAGAGAGGTGTAGGTGCGGGCCATTTACCCGATGAATCCTCGGCCGGGGTCAACGAAGGTGCTGGAATCAAAGAAGTTTGAATTGATACTTGTAGAAAGAACCTGCACTCACACATATCCACGATCCCCCGGAACATTGAGCTCCCTCTTGAAGAAGTCAAAGAACGCTTTACTGTACTTCTCGTTCAACTCCTCGTTGAGGTTGTCCAAGCTGACCTGCAGGAACTTCAATCGATGTCGGAGGCGACGAAAGGGAACTCGGTGCATACGACACTCAGCTGGAACGCGGGATCGAAAGTGCCTCCGAAGGTGAGGGTTTCATTGTAGGTAACCTTCACGGTGATGTAGAGTTCGGGTTTGCCCAGAGTCTCGGCGCTGAACTGAGGGTAGACAGCGAGGTAAGAGTCAGTTAATCTTCAGGCGCCCAGGGTTCGCGATGATATCATCGATCAACGATACCTTAGAGAAATCGAGCGCGAACGCCTTGGGATCAGCGAGCTGCAAGAGTGAAGCGATGAGGGGTGGATAGATCGGGATTCATGAGCAGAAGTACCTTGACGTTGGTCGTGAAGTCGAGGGTGGGCATTGTTAAACGGTTGTGAGAGTGGGGAGGAGTGGGGTTGGTGAGACTTTCAGTGTCACTGAAGGCTGGTATAAATGGAGTTTGATATGTTTGACTGGAAATTTGGATCTTCCATACAGAATTCGGAGGGAGTTAGATTATGCATAGTACCTCGGTTGGTAATGATCCCAACATAGCCTGACCAAGCTGATGAGATATGTTGTCGTCGTCGTTTCTCAGCCCCTCCCTGCCGCCATCACTGTCCAACCCTTCGATGAATAATATATTCATTATTCATGCTGATGCTCCTACAGATGCGTTAGACGAGTCGGAAACGCCGTCCTAGGCGTCCATGCGGTCAAGAGGAGTGAAACCGTGGTTTATCGGTATGAAACCCGCTGACCCCGAAGTCAAATCATTGTGTCTTGCGTTGCCAAATACCTACCCGAAGATGATAGATCGGAAGCTGGTCAAATTATCGTTGCTACATATACCTTTTGCCCTCACTTTCACGGAATAGAAGCGCCTGTCCTCTGTTTAGTCGATGCACTGTGCAGCTTCAGCATGTGGCTTGCACAATTCTAGCTGACCCCGCATCGAAGCCGACACGATTATCCGCCATGGGCATTGGGTGCGCAGAAATAGGATCCGAAGGCAACACATAATGCTAGTCTCCCAAGTTATGTCGCCCTAGGTCACCGCTTTTGTCCAGCTATAACTTGTTCTATTCAACACGGCTATCCCTCCTGTGAGTATCGTACAAATATCTTACGCTCCTTCTCGAATCCTCCTTCTCCGAATAGCTTCGTTCCAGTCCTCTGCTTCCTTTCAGATAGGTTTCCACTAAGCTTATACACATCTCATACTAAATTAGAAAAAACAACTCACTCGACCCCATTGCGACGAGTCATCTAGAAGTCGAAGTACCTCAAGTGCCTGTTGGACCTTCCTGGCACGACGACAATTGGTGTTGTAGCTACGTTATAGCATGGCAGCTACCCGCCATAGCCTAGCTACCGTATGGAGAGGCAGGAACGGCAACTTGCACGGGTGCTGGTCTGGTGGTGGTGTGATTTGAGGGGGTCATCATCGGTGCAGCATAATGGCCGCCATGGTAAGACCCGCCGTATGCGGAACCGGGGTACGCTATACCGGCGTAGTTTGGATATGCACTGGTGGATATCATGACATTTCCAGCAGAAATAGGGTGATGTGCGCGGGTGAACATGCTTGCGTCGAGTGGAAGAAGTGTGTTAGGTTTACAAGGATATGGGCGATGCAGGTGAAGGTTTTCCCTGCGTGCCGATGGAGATGTTGGGCCAAGAAACGATAATCCATCGTCGGTCGTGAGATCATTATGTATAATAGAAACGCGCCGAGAAACTTCGAGGATTCCATATTCCATATGGGCCTGGCATACGTCACAGACACGGGATTGTTACGCGCAACGTGTTTCCGTGACAAAATAAGTGACTTTCTTAACAAGTCGAACTGTTCTCAAGTTATATCTCTAACGTATATCTTATACTTAATCCATACATACCGAGCGAGCCAAAAGGTGGAGGACGAATCCGTTCATGGCGGAGTGGCTTGCAAAAACCGTGGATTACGCGGCAATGGTACTAGATGATCGCGACTAGACGCGACACGGTCAGGTGATGGTCCAATTTCAATTATCCAAGATTCCCACTAGTACTTTGCCAACGCAACAATTGACTTGCCTGGAACTTTCGTGCCCCCAAAGACTCATATACTCAGGGCTCCTTCGCAAGCCCGAAGTAGAATCATTGGTATACTCGATGGACAGCGACAATGACTCCGAAACCACCACGCCGGATCCACCACCGAAGAAGGTGAGGAAGGTGAGGAGTTCTAAGCCAGACGCTGAAGGCTCGTGGCGCAAAAGGACACGAGGAAGGCAAGGAAGCTTGGAGCAGATTAGTGGGATGCCCCTGGATATCCTGTTGAGGTATCTGCCTGATGGAATACTGCTTTTAGGAAACTGTTGCGCTAAAAGTCTCACTACTCATAGATATTCGCGCACCTTACTCCCTATGACCTTCTCAATCTATCCCGGACCTCTAAACCTTTGAGGAATATTCTCATGCACCGTTCCTCTACATATGTCTGGAAGAATGTTCGGTCTCGCATCGTAGACTTGCCCCGAATGTCCCGACGACCTCAGCGAACCTCAATACGCGAATCTCATATTCTATCCATACTGTCATGTTCGTCATTTTCCCCCTTGTCCTTCTCAGACTCTCAACCACCATTGGTGATTTAGTTTTGCTTGAAAGCGCAAGTTCCTTCCAAGGCGATCGACTGGGGAACTCGGACTAGGTGCTGTCAAAAGTGTATTCCAGCTAAGTACGTCCTTAAGCTTTCTTTTCCATGGAACATTTCTTGATATGTGGCAATTAGTTTTTGTTACTGATGAAGCTGCGTGCCAATACGATGTCCCAGCCAGGAGCAGCATTGTTCCATCTTTTGCTTTTGGCCACTCTCGTAGTAAGATGACCGTGACTTTACTGGTCAGACAATGCAGATTTGACCTTACCAATATTCATAGACCGCTATGCAGTACCAGCATATTGCTTGCGCACCCTCCGTCGGTATAAGGCCGAAATGAAGGGGCTTAGCAACCCTGCATTCCAAGAATGGCATATCGCGAAACGTACCGAATATCAAGCACAAATGGAGGTACGCAAGAGCTTGTACTTATCGTAAGATTTTATCTCGAACAATTTCTCGTAGCATGCTGGCAAGTGCGAAGTCTGGAATCGAAATCGAAATGAGGAGCGGTCCAACGAACTTGGAAACATTCGCCGAAGGCGGTTTGAAGCGTCAGCCCCGTAATTTCCCTTTGCCTTTTCCCCTCTCTGAGCCAAATGATCGATTTAGCATAAAGGAGAAACTATCACTTCTCGGTAAGATGACATCTCCATGCATTGTAAAATTGCTTAGCCCGCTCCGCTTCAGGTTGGGGGGAAGAAATCGCCAAAGCTAGAGGGAGAAACTCGATGCGAACAACTGTCCGATCATAAACTGGTCAAGCAACCTAGGGAGCTCACTGATCGAAGTGCGTATCTCGTCGTGATGTATGCCCAACGTCACTAAATCTTAGCAGTCTGGGATAACATCGAGGAGTCTTTGATAGAGTTCATGGAGAAAACCAAAGTCAAACGCTTGAAGACAATTCAGAGGGCTGCGATCCAAAAGCGTGGCCAAGTGTTCTCAGAAACCCTCCAAAAATATGTTTCATCCCAACCTCTACACGCAATACTCCCTTCTCTCATCGATCTCGCTATCCTGCCCAATTTTAGATCTGTTATCGAGGATACGCCCATCGACGAGCCGGTCCTCGAGATCATTTCCAACGAGCAATGGTCGATATCACTTCGATTGTCACAGCTTGGCGTAAATCCAAGGATGAACAGCTCGTTGCTATGATGAAGAGTAACCTGGAAATCGATACAGAAGTCACTGAAGCCACGCTTAGACTCGCCACGACTTTCTTTCGTTGCGACTACTGTCGGAGCGAAATTTCTTATCCACGGATTCTGGTCCATCGATGCACCACTACTCTCACTTATTCTGATACATATGAAGACGGCTTGGATCCATATTTTCGCGCCCTCAACTGCAAGCCGTGGAACGACGGACGCGTCGTTCATTTCGATCAACATGCGCATGAGAGGGCAAAACACGTCTTGCGGGATTGCGGAATCGACGAACGTACGACAAGCCATATTCAGGACATTTTAGAGCTTCGCTTCGAATTGCTCATATGTACGGACCCTCAAAAGGGTCGGTTGGTCATGAGGTGGCCTACGGTCGTAAGATCACTTAGCTTGCGATACAGATTACATTTAATAATCATATTTGCCAAGATTTGCTCACACAGCCCAGCACTATAAACCGGATGAGGAATGGACTGATGTTGTAAGACTAGCAACACTCGGAGACCGCGAAGCCCTGCTGGCCGATCTATTGGAAGACACCAATATGAGCCCTCTCTCCGGACATCCGGCGCACAACACCAGCTGGGTCTGCATCGAATGCAAGAGGAGGATATCTTGGGAAGAATCGCTGGATCACTTGAAAAAGCGGTTAGGTCTATATGTAATGACCACAAATGCCAAGATTTGACAGAAACTGCCTTATCTTCTTAGGCATCCTAGTATCATTCCCAACGATTACGTTGACACCGTACACGCACGCCAGTTCGATCGATATTTCAAACTTCACCTGGATGCCAACAGGGCGGAACTCTTCAAGCCATTAGAGTGGATGTGGACAACCCCGCCCGAAACTTCCGCGATGCATTCTCCATCTATAAGCAGCTAATAGTGCTGGGGGAAACTGGGATACGGTAGCTCAACAAATGGCGCAGGTCTTTTTGTCAGGACCAAGTGGTATAGTATGAATAAATAGTAACAATCGGCCATATGATAGGATTAGGAAGTCTTTCTTCAATTAGTATGTGGAAGTCATGGTGAACCGGAAAGAGATCAGAAACGGGGGAGACAAATTGGTCATGGAGATGTGCTGAACGCTGTCACCTCTGCGGGGTGTAAGAGATTGAGCTTTGTTCAGTATCGGACGCTACGTACATTCAATTTGGAGTTTATTCTAAGCGCCAACGTGACTTCCCACTCTCGTTGCCACGGATTACCACGGTCCGAAACGCATTCATTGTCATTATCAGTCTTTCAAGCTTCCAGAGCTCTTAAGGCAACCATTCACCTGTCGTAATGCTCCTAACACTCCTGAATCTTACTGATGAAAACATCTCATGTCGCCGTGTATCAAAGAAAAGCTCTGTTGCCACAACCAGAGATCTTACTTGCTCCTTCTACCCAGAGAACTATCGATTGCACAAAGCTGGCGAGTTGGAATTATTGCCAGGAGTGCCACAGGTCGCACGCCTGACGGTGGGTCGAAGGAATGGCTCGTGAAGCCGGAGGAATCTTCAATACGAATCTCGTTGGCGCTGGGCGCTCTCTGGCGCGTCGTTCACGTTCCTGATGGGTGTCCATGGAGAATATACCTCAGCAAGGTTAGTACTCGTACCCACCTAATGGTAGTGAAAGGGCACGACCACACCTCAGATTACGAAAAGGCATCACAGGCTTTTTGTGTTCCCCCGACGAAACTTGGCTTCATTTCTCTCCGAGATGCCTGATACATTGCCATTATCGTCGCTGTGCCTTCCAGGTATGTCGCTGTAAAAAGTTGCCCACGACGCCTTGAAAAGTAAGGATCAATCTATCAGGAACACACGAAACGTAGGTCCGATATTACACTACTGTACTTCAATTGCCTCATGCTCAACCCCGAAGCATGGCCTTGCACGGATGGCCCATTTCACAGTGTCAAGAGTTGACTACTCCTCTGGCTGTCCAATTGCAGTCGGGCATTCGAGTCATAGATATTCGACTCGCTATTGTCAACGATAGACTCGTTGCCTACCACGGAATATACCCGCAGCGCACTCCATTCCAGGAGATGTTGTCTACTATTCACGACTTTTTGACCTCTTCGTCCACTTGCAGAGAAACGATAGTCATGTCCATCAAACAAGAAGACTTTGCGAAGAACTCCTACCTTGACTTCTCACGCTTGGTCCACGAAGAGATATACGATGGGCCTGGAGGGCAAGATATGTGGTATTTGCGGAACCGCGTGCCATCTCTCGGTGAAGTCAGGGGCAAGGTGGTCCTTTTCAGTCGATTTGGTGGGAACGGAGAAGGGTGGGAAGGCGGCTGGGAGGGTTTAGGAATGCACCCTCTGCATTGGCCAGATAGCGAGAAGTTTGCGTTCTCCTGGCAGTGCAAGGAGACCCTTGTAAGGATACACGACTGGTAAGTGTAAGCTCCATCTGAAGCCACTCACCGGATTAACGTTCAACTAGGTATAAGATACCCTCATTTTTGGCGATACCTGAGAAGGTCTCTCTTGCCGCCCAAATACTCCTGCCTCCGCCCAATAACCCGCCCATGCCCACTCTTTCCATTACATTCCTATCCGCGTCTCCTTCCCCCTGGCAATGCCCCCTACAGTTGCAAAAGGTTTTGGATGGCCCAAATTGGG
>JACGCN010000145.1:0-16536 GCA_014905825.1 Lyophyllum atratum
TGATGACTTAATTCGGAACGTACGAGTAGAGAACCCTTTAGAGCTGGGGAGTTTCTGCCCCCTAACTTTACTGGCGATAGAGGCTCGTACCGAGCGCCGACACGACTCTTCTTCACACCCTTTGTAACACCCCTCTTCTCTAAGGAGTTTCGTTTCCTTGGGATGTCCGCGCCAATGACTGTAGAATCCACTGGGAAATACCCCGGATCGAGTGCAGGTGAGTTCGTCGCGGACGCGTCCAAAGAGTCGTCGCATCCATCAAGCAGGAAAGATGGGTCGATCGTGTCAGGTGGGAAAGGGAAAATAGGAAGAGATGAAGGATCTGAGAGGGGCGAAAGTTCGAGGAGAGCTGATAGATCGGGTTGCGTATCGAAAGGTAATCCAAAAAACAAGTCGATTGGGGGGAGATCCGCCGAAGATGACGAGGATGAATACGAAAGGTATTCGGCCTCAAAGGGATCTTGTAACGCGTCTGATGGCATGTCGATATCCCAGGTCAGGTCGGATGACACGGAGGACGGCGTCGAGGAATAAGAGCAGGAGGATGCCGGCGAGTATGTGCTCCCATCCGACATCGTCCATGGCGAATCCGGGGGCGCGAAAGAAGGCGATGAGGAGGCGGAGGAGTCAGATCTTGAATCGATGGACGCATTGGATTCAAGAGATGATGAGGCGTCTTGGTCTTGAGATGCAAAAAGCTCATCATCATTAGTCCACAACGCGATCAGGTCATCAATATCATCGAGCTCGGAGTCGCGATCGACTTGCGCAGTGAAGGGTGCCTGAACCGTAATCTGAGTGTCGCTGAAAACGGGAGCCCAGATGGCTGGATTCGCCCGGGCGGGAGTCTGCGATTGATATTTAGGCCAAGAAGTGTGTGTGGTTCAACCGTACGTACCGCTTTAGCGTCGAACGAGTTAGGTAGCCACTCAAGGCTCTTGCTATCCAGAAGTCTGCGAGATGCAGGTAAGATAATACCATCGCCCCATTCCAAATCGGAGGCAGGCCTATCCGTAATCAGTGGGCTCGAATCTGAGGTCGTGAAGGGCATTTTTCGTGCGGGAGGATGAAAGCGCTGGGTGTGGTTCAAGAACAAAGGCCATTGCTGCTCGATTAAGTGCTTCCGAAGCCGGTTTGTGGGTCCAGTTTCCAACACGTTTAAAGCACGTGTATGATGAGATAGACCGAAATGGGCAAAACATCGTGTGCGCGTACGACAGTTGATCCTTGGATTAAAGTCCGCTATTGTTTTTTAACCCAGCGGTAGTTCGGGATGTGGGCGCTTGACAGGCGCTCGAACATAATTGTACCAGAGACCGACTGTAGCATTCGAACATTAGCGTAGTGTGGAAACCCAGGAATTTTAAGCCTTGAGACGGCTTCAGATAGAGTTCCTGCTATCGATCAGGAATAGTCGCCCGTCTAACGATATTCATCTGCCAGAAAGATATACTCGTAAATGGCGGTGCTCCTTGTCGGCGGATGCAGACGCGCGCCCTCCCACCCGAGGACCTCGTGACCTTCGACTTTATTACCCATCGGCTGGCGAAGGTGCCATTCAAGAGGTTGTAGAATCGTACTCCGCAATGGCGACGATGAGCCCGGCTTGGTACTAGGCCGACGAATGGATCTGGACTACTCTGGCGAAAAAGGATGAGCAATCAATGGCGTGTCCTACTCCAGAGTGTGCTTACGATGTGAAGGGATAGGGCGAGAGGCGTTAATGAACATCATCTTGCTTTCCGCCCTTGCTCATCGTGGTGGGAACAGCGGCCCGGTCAAACATCATCTAGTCGCGTATCGCCACTGCGGTGTTGTAGTCATTCACATCGCTAGAGACAAACCTCGTTAGATGCTGGCAAAATGCTCGA
The DNA here is from genome assembly GCA_014905825.1 of Lyophyllum atratum. Lineage (NCBI taxonomy): Eukaryota > Fungi > Basidiomycota > Agaricomycetes > Agaricales > Lyophyllaceae > Lyophyllum > Lyophyllum atratum. Next base: position 1,872 of record JACGCN010000145.1, read on the forward strand.
TACCGGCAGACGTACCTTAGCGAATCAAATTACTGTTTCCGTGGAGCTTGATGTGGACATAAAGTAGGCGTCTTACTTGGGTCGTTGGAGGGCATTAGATGGAGATAATGACGCGGACTGAAGGGGGTGTAGGACAGCGCAAGAGGATACGAAATATGATTTAGATGGAGCAGGGGCACAATAGCTGGTACAGATGTTAGAAGGGCAAAATGTATGTAAAGGTCGGAGTGTAATGGGTCCAAGGTAGGGATGGCGACCATGCACGCAAAATGGTACAAGAATGAATATAAACAAAAAGAGATGAGGGCCGGGGCTGAAGCAGCATAGAAAATACATGGTGACTAACAAGAAACACACCGCGTCGTTGGCTCTCACCCGCCCTCATCTCCCATTCCCTGGTCCGAACTCTCACTTTGAGACTGGCTAAGCACAACGATCTGCGGCCGGTGGCAAGGCCGGGAGCGCCGGGGGAGGGGCTTGGTGGGGCGAATGGGGTTGAATGAAGTAACGATCTCCACGTCTGAATCCGAGTCATGGTCGTCCGATGGATCTGAGTCCGAGGTCGAGTCTGAGAACCCCGACGAGGAAGATGTGAATGAAGAGGAGGTAGAACTCGACGACATGGCGGCATCTTTGGTGCGAGTCTCGAAGATACCCAGGCCGAGGTTCTATGTGCGGTATTAATAAGGATTGAATTGGGCGAAAGACGCAGCTGGCGCACCATCTCGATGTACTGACCCATACTGACATCAACATTCTCAATATCAACACTCTTCGGGTCCTGGAGTACCCGTTGCTCAAGGAGCGTGTTTGATGCTTCTAGAGCTGGCAGAAATGCGTGCACTCGTGAAAGCACTATCTCCAATGTCAGTCATGGGCGAACTCAGGGGCGACGATATCAAACGTACAATCAGTCGGCGGAGGGACATGGAATGGTTTCGACCGCTGTGGGTCTCGGTTTAGAAAGGTGAAATTTGGCGGAGAGCTCGAGACGGAGGCAGACGACGACGATGGGGCGGCGTCTAGTTTCTCCAACGTTGTTTCTAGCATACCAAACATACTATGAGTAAGATAAGAAACACATAATTTATATAGTGCTCACGAAGCCTCCTCAGCCGCTCATCCTTGTCCTCGACTTCGAGCCGCACACGTCCGTCGCCGTCGTCGTCCATGGACGGGAACAAGCAGTTTCGGTGTTGGGAAAAGTTTCAGCCCGGAAGAGGTCGCTGGTAAATATCGCCAAATACCCAATTTTTGTTTCCGATCATCATCGTGATCGCTGTCCACAGGGACTTGTTCCGCTACCACCACCATTTCTTCTGCTTGGCGCCGCTGCTGGCAGGCGCTGCGACCACCTTCGTTCTTTATATCTTTTTTTACGCCGCGGATTTCAAAAACAAGCATGGATTCGGCGCCGAGGAAGTTGGAAGGATATGAGTTTTACCATAAGGTACTGGGAAGCCCGAAATACATCGTGGCGCCGATGGTTGACCAGAGCGAACTCGTGCGTCACTTTGTTTTGCACCCTGTTTCAACAACAGCTGATATTGATCTGAGGGTATAGGCATTTCGGACACTCACTAGACGATACGGTGCCCAGGTTCGGTTCCCCTTCTGCTTTGACATCAGGTTCACAGTTAACGCTACCACATACTTTCATCATATAGCTGGTATACACGCCCATGATCAACGCGAAGGTTCGTTATTCCGATGCTTAGTCTCCCGTCACGATGACTCATCGTCTCTTTCACTTAGATGTTCGCCGACACAACGCACAAGTACTACCGCGAGCAGTACTTTGACATCGCCGCAGGAGAGGAAGGCGCTGCCTCGCTGTCCTCCTCCGCTGTCCCGTCAAGCAACGTGGTTCCCAAAGACACCGACCGGCCCCTCATCGTGCAATTCTGCGCCAACTCACCGGAACACCTCCTCACCGCAGCAAAGCTCGTCGAGGCCCATTGTGACGCGGTCGATATCAACCTCGGGTGTCCGCAGGAAATTGCGCGGCGCGGGCACTATGGTGCCTTCCTCATGGAAGAGTGGGACCTCGTCTTCGAAATGAGTACGTTTCTTCCCCCTACCCATCCTTCCTCTCTTCCTGCCCTCGTCCCATATCAAATACTGATACCCTACTCTCGACATAGTCAACACCCTGCACAAGAACCTTTCAATCCCCGTGACGGCCAAGTTCCGCGTCTTCCCCGACGTCGAGCGCACGGTCGCCTACGCCCAAATGCTCGAGCGAGCCGGAGCCCAGATCCTGACATGCCATGGTCGTACCCGGGAGCAGCGCGGGCAGAATAGCGTACGTTCACTTTCTTCTCTTCCCCTTCTTTCCCGGGCTGTCGCACTTGGGTTAGGGTCAGACATGAACCAAGATTACTGACGCCGCCTCACAGGGCCTCGCTTCCTACGCTCACATCCGCGCGGTCAAAGCCGCGGTCAAGGTCCCCGTATTCGCCAACGGAAACGTCCTCTTTTCCGAGGACGTTGCCCGCCTCCTGTCCGAGACCGGCGCAGACGGAGTCATGTCAGCTGAAGGCGTCCTCTACAACCCCGCCCTATTCAGCGGCCTCCCTGCGTCTCCCTCCACACCATCAGAAACCGAAGCTCTTGATTCAGGACCAACCACATCAACACCCGCAGACCTCCCACTCCCACTCCCACTTGAAACCACCAACCCGGCTCTAGCCCCCCTCGCCCTGGAGTACCTCTCCATCGTCCGCTCCCAACGCACGCGCACCTCCCCCTCCGCCGTCAAAGGCCATCTTTTCAAGATCCTCCGGCCAGCCCTGCAGCGCGAGGCGTACTGGGACCTGCGGGAGCGGCTCGGGCGCGTCAAGGTTGTGGCGCCCAAAAGGGCGGGTGAGGAGGGCGAGGGGTGGGGGTGGGTGGATGAGTATGTGAGGATCTGTGAGGAGGCGAAAGCGAGACTCGAGGTGGGTGTTTCGCTTTCCTTCTTTGGTCTGGTTTGTGCTGACTAAGATGGTGTTTTATAGGAAGATGCGATTGCGGCGACGGAGGGGGGCACGATACCACTGCGAGATCTCATCACGAAGGATGCGGCGACGGGGCTGGATGTGCTACCTTATTGGCTTGCGCAGCCGTATTTCAGGCCGTTGAGAGCTGTTGTGGAGAAGAAGAAAGGGAAGGCGAAGGACAAGGCGAGCGAGGGGGAGGGTAAGTCCCATCTTGTCTTCTAGGTGGCTGGAGCTGACCTTGGCCTTGGCCTGCGTCTAGACGCTGTTCCCGAGTCGGAGAAGGCGCTGAAGCGCCCAACAGGGTCGCCGGTACCTGGGGAGACGGAGGCGAAGCGGGTGAAGCTTGACATTGACGTCGATGCGGTGGGGGGTGTGAGCGTGAGCGTTGCTGCGTGACGTTTAGCTCGCAGGGATTTCTGTGTTTATAGCTGGCGATAGGTATGTCGCTTTCTCCATCCCCCTGACTTTTGCCGATGATTTCAATAGACCGAGTTCCGTGATGAGACGGGCTGCAGCGTCGCGGCCTCTCCTGTGGTTAATAGCGGTATCATCGAAGACAAGAGCGGAGGGCGAGCCATGCGATTGGCCTCCGCTGCCTTCCTCTCGCCAGTGGAGACGGTGGTCCTTGAGGGACGAGGAGGTGCCGGATGCTCATACCTGACGGGCATCGAATAGATGCGTATCGCAGTAGTAGAATTGAGTTGAGCTCGGTGCGAATCGATATAGATTCCTTTGCAGGTTAACGAATAGGTATGTAGGTCTTACATACAAGGATAATACAAGTCCTAGGCTCTGGGACATCCGAGAGCGGGTGCAATCGAATGTCTTGGTGTATATGGATTGAAAGGGTAGCGGGATAGACGATCTTGAGCCCGAGGTCCGACCGGAAGTTATCCTGATCAAGCCGGCCTACATCCGCGCTCTTTGTTTCATCACTCAATCTCACTCAATATTTTCCTCCCAAGGATTCGAGAAATTACGCTGGCACATACGGAAAACTCCTGATTATCAGTTCACTGACAGCTGACGTTTGATTCTTTCCAGTACGACGGATGCATCGATGAATTGCGCTGCGGCCTGGGAGAGGGGCCATCCTCACACCCCACCAACAACTTTCTAAGAACTCATCATCCTCGGAACTCTGCAAGCTACCTGCTTTCTCATGATCTTCGTAGGAGTCACAGAATGGCCAAAACTCCCACCATTCAGCTGGGTCGAACGCGGTGCTGTCGCCGGCTCCGGGGACTGTCACCCTACGTCACAGGTATATCTCTTCCAAGATAATTGTTTCTTGCCTCTTGTCCCCACCATGCATCCCTGCGACCTGGAATATGCCTCTACATGTGACGACTGGCGTCGCCGAATGTTGAACCAAGCCGTAGATAGCCAGCTCTTTATACGTCGCTCGCCAGCACTGTAGATCCATAGAAGTCGAAGGAGAGTCGGCGTGCAGCTCGGCGTTGAGAGGTGGGAATCGGCGGCTTGGGCGCATATATGCGCGGGTGCGTGATCGTCAATGAGGGTGAAACTGACATTATCGACCTAGAAGCTAGTAGCACGCCATAGGGTGTCAAGCCGTATTGCTTGCCGGAAGTCACACTTCCACTTCCCTCAATAGAGAGTCTTACCACCGGTATCGGTCCCCTCAGCTGTCTTCATTCTCCATCTGCGACGGCTTTACGATCTTGATGACGCGTATATCAGCCATGGTGGTCTCTCGTCCCATCCTTCACATACCCGTAGACGTGAGTTGGGCAGCTACGTCAAGCAGAAAGCCGCAATCGCTTAAATTCGAGGTGAGATGGATGTACCGTCGAAGGGGTCTTCCAAGCGAAATATGCAACGCGAATCGGGTATATGCCCCGTCAACGGAGTAGTATCATTATTCGAATTCACAGAGTGTTGAACGCAAGGTGGAAGGCACCTTGAATGGGCGAAGTATGCATCAAGACGAAGAGGCGTATCAGAACGAGAGGCGGGGGTCTTGAGCTGGAGGGGTTGAATGGGAAATCGCATTTACATCGTGAGTATACGCGCTGCCCTCCCCACACAGGTGACTGATATGGATTTTTTCTTTGAGAGCTGGGAGTCGAAATGAAATTCGGATACAATGATCCCGCAAGGCCTGGGTGTAGGGAACTTTGCCGAATGTGGTGATACAATGAAAGCGGGCATACATCGCTTGTTTAGTACCAGGCACGTCTGACACCTCGCCGAGATGGAACGAGAACAGGACGGACGACAATCCTTTGGACGAAAGACGCTTGATCACTTGTCGATCATCGACTACCCGCGTCGGAATGTCATTGCTATATATCCCACCCCGTGATTCCCAACCCATTCCTTCCTTCGATCCCAACCAACGTCTGATAGACAAACTGGTGAGCGATAGCACCAGGAGGAGAAAGGCACGACGCACCAACGAGCGCTGGAGTGTTCGTCGAAGGGTAGTCCTCTGTTGTATCGAACGGTCAGTTTCTCACGCTTGTTCATCCTCATGAAAGTTTCGGTCTGGCGTTGCGGACCAGGCCATTTGATTGACGCGCGTAGCACCTATCAGGTGAGTGTGGCTGTCCAAAATTGGGTGAGTGCGGCATTAGTACGCGAGGTGAATGTTCTACCTGCACTACGGGTGCATTAGTAATGGGGCGGTATCCTTACGGCCTTGAAAAATGCTGACGTAGAGCGGTTTTTTAGCTACCAACGGTAAGACGGGTGGTTGCCACACCATACTGACCATCCTGTGAAGGTGAGCAGATATTGCTGACACCCGCCGAAATCCCACAGGGACGATGGCGTCCTCCGGGTCATCCACTGTCATTGCTTCTCTCGTGTCATGGCTTGGTCTTTGACGGATTTTTAATGATACGGGACAAACAAGTCATGACGTCCAACTGGCCGTGGGTATCGAGTTCACTAATTGAGGATGGCGTCAAGACTTCGTGGTGATCATATGGTCACCAAACAGTCATACTTGGTTTTTCCGAGGAGTCTTCCAGAGGTAACTTCCATCCTAGCCCCCGCAGCCGTTCACCTCGGTAAGACGCTCAGTTCCGGCAATGTCTTGACGCTCGGATGACAAATAAGACGCTGTCAATGGGAATCTTTCAATCCGGAGTGGCTGGAAGGGCGATTTGAGGGAGGAGTCGTGAGCTCTGTGGAAGATTTCGAGTCGGGATTTGGATGTATGGGATAGGCGAGGCGAACGTCAGGTTGACCGTTGAAGGGAGCACATTCAGAGCAAAAAAGGTCCAGGCATTGTCCAGGCACAAGGACTTGGAATGACGAGAGGCGCCATCAACAGTTGGCCAACGTGATTCTTCCCATCACCACGTGCATGAAAAGCAATGGACCCACAAACCCTGGCACCGCTGGCAGCGTCGCGTGTTTCTTGAGAAACACCGGCAAAGAAAAATGATTTAGCTCTTAGATTAGTGTACATTTAGAAACAATTTAAATATATTTTGATAACCACTTAACAAACACGCAACCTGTTTTCTAAGTGGTCCTCGAAAAGCACAAAGCGTGTATCACGAATGTTTCTTAAGAAACACTTAGAAACCACCTCATGTGGTTTCTTTGTGTTTCTTGAAAAATATTTTGTATTCATCGGAAGATGCACTGAACGAACTACTTAATATGTACTTTTTTGTGTTTCCCTATAAATAGTCATCGTGTTTCTGAAGAAACACGCAAAGAAACACGAAAGATGTTTCTAAAAATACAGTCATTTATAAATATCTTACCTGGTTCTTAAGAAAGACTTGAATATACACTCATCGTGCCGCTCATCGACTCGATGAGCGGGCGCTCTGTGTGTCGCTCAGCGACGAGCTGAAACTCGCAGGATAATAAAGGCGTCAGGTTGCGGAGTAAATGTAAATTGCACGAGTACATAGATACAGTAAGTAACGACCTTCACCCACCCGATCTCATCCGCATCATAACTGTTCATCTCCCCCTTCCTCATCGTCAGCGTCTGCACCACCGATCCCGCGTACTCCTCCTTCATCAGCACCGTGCACTCCTCAATCGGCTCCAGCATCCTCCCTTTCGCCTCAGGGTCCGGATCGGGGATCATGACGGCCTTGGGCGCCCGACGCCGAGCTGGAAGCCCTCGCGGCGGAGCGTTTCGAGGAGGACGCCGAGGTGCAGAACGCCGCGCCCGCGCAGCTCGAGGGACTCGGAGGTGGGGCCGGGGAGGACGTGAGGGCGACGTTGGTTTCGGCTTCTTTGTAGATGCGTTCCCGGATGAGTTGTAAGGTTAGCTGGGTGCCTTCTTGGCCGGCGAGGGGAGATTCGTTGGCGTGCACGAATATGGAGATCGTGATTCGTAGGGGGGTCGATGGGTGTTGACTATAGTAGGAGTAGTTCGTTAGGGACCAACCGTTGCGCGAGAGGGGTAGGGAGAACTCACTGGTAGGGGTTAAGGCCCGTCTTCGCTCCATCCTTCGGGGTGGACGAGTGTCACGTTGACTCCGCCGTTCTTGATACCAGCGATGCTGACGATTTCCTCTGCACCCGCCACATCCTTCTCCGTCCGATCCAACCCCTTCCGACCGTAGATCAGAGACCTAAATCCATGTCTCAAATGCGCTGGCTCCAGAACTCTATCGAAACGTGGACGAACTTCAGAGGACTTGATGGCGGTGACATGGATAGACTGATCATAAGTAGGCGCTTGAGGCCTGTGCAGCGTGCTCGCCTCTCCCACACACTCACGTGATCCTGGCGTTGGGCCGCCTGGAAAGACGCTCAAAGACGCTCAAAGACGCTCATCGTTCCCTCATTGGTTCCTCACACGATGCCCAAGGTTCTCGCAGGGTAACGTGGTATTTGAGGTTATTGATCTAACACCCATCCCACTGTAAACTGGAGGAGCGATGTGGTTGTAATATTGTGGCGTACAATACATTATATCTAATTGCAAATCGCCGGATGTCACCGGATGCTCGTGAACGTAAAGGGTAGAAATATAGGCATAGAGTGAAGTGAAGTCTAAAGATCCGGAACCTTGGGCAAAACCATGTCTGGTTTCGACTCCAAGTTCCTCGTCTCGCTCCTTCTCAATGCACCCCACCATGCTGCGTTATAGAAGTTCAAGGGAAGCTGAGCGCATGCTTCCACTTTACTGAGAGGTGGGTACGTGTGACGAACGCGGTTGCGGCTGTGATTACCGGGAAGAGCGTTTCCATAAGCGTTGGTCGTGATTCGATGTTTATCGACATATTGCACGATCTTGGTGATTTCGTCACTGCGCCATTGTTTCACTCTGACGGCATAGGTCTTCCCACCCTCGTTACCCGATTCGTCCGAGCTATGACCGTTGGATGGAAGCTCTTCCATGATTGCGAAGAGCTGCGTCCATGTTGCGTCACCGTCCCGGGCCTGTTGCTCGCATATCTTGATCCTATCTGAGCGCAGCTACGAGTAAAGGTCAGTATCGATCCATTCTACAGACATGCGGACCTACCGCGTCTTGTCGTCTCAGAACTCTTCTGATCTGCTTATTTGCTTGGTATTCCCTCTCCATCCGACCAAAGACATCCTCTGGCTGCTCGCCTTCGCGTCTGCAATGCTTGAGAAGTGCGGTCCTGAGGGCTCTTAATCGAGCGTGGAAGTGCACTTTGACCTCTGGCCGTCTGTGGCTAAGCTCTGGGTTTTCCGCGAGAAAGTCATCCGTGAATACATCTGACAGTTCTTCGTTCCAAGGATGTTTTAGGTCGTCAAGGTTCACCTGCAGTGGTTCTAGGGGTGGAATCTCGATAGTGCCCTCCTCGAACTTCTCCAAGGTTTCACGGGTAACGACAACTTCCATGGCAACTTTCGCGATGTCCTTGTCGTCCTTTATATGCAGCATCAGGTCAAGGCGGGCATGAATTGTGTTTGTCAAGAATACACGTTCTGCAGAACGTGGTCTCTTCTTTGCGGGTACTAGGAAGTTCCCAGTGCTCCTATGGGTCGATTTTTTGGCCGTTTTGCGAGAGGATGATCCCATGACTTCATCGACGTCAGAACGCATGTCTCGAACTTCTCGAAGGAGTTCCATTAATATAGCGTCGCCCGCGGTCTGAGCATTGGGCTCGGGGGCGCCGTCTGCACGACCAAAGTTGGAGACTGGTGGATGGTTGCTTCCAGACGCACCGGGCTCGGGCGCAGGGGTGCGGGGAGGCGGAGTCGGACGGGGACCTAGCTGACGGCCTCGGGTCGTTTGTTTCGAGCCTGACCCGCGGGCTCGAGACTGCGCGTAGCCTGGAGGAGCAATTTGACGATAACCCGAGGTGCTTTGCGGACGACGACTCGAAGAAGCGACAGGAGGTGAAGGGGGGGGGAAATTAAGGAAATTATTGTGAAGCAGGGAGTCCGCCATTGCAGCTGGATTTGGTGAAAGATGACTGGGACTGGAAGAAGCGGCAGGCGGTGGTGAAAGACGACTGGAAGAAGCGGCAGGAGGTGGTGAAAGACGAATGGAAGAAGCGCGAGAAGGTGAAGAGGGGAAGTTCATGAAGTTATTATAAAGCGAGGAGTGTGCCATCGCAGTCGTTGGTGATGAGAGAGGAGAGGAACCAAATAGACCCGGATTTGGTAAAGTTGTGAATGGGCGGCCTGGTGAAGTTGGAAGAGGGGTCGACCTAGGATTTCCACTCTGCCCGACGGAGCGTTCAGGAACGACGGAGGTCTCCCTTAGACCTTCGAGGAGCGACTCGGGCCTCTTTGACCCACGGTACCTTGTCGCGTTACTTGTCTGGAACGTGAACACCGATGAGCTTATACAACAATTCAAGTGCGGAATGCTAACCAAAAGGTGGAGTGGTCTCTGTCGACGTGGAGAGCTGGCTGCTCCTGCGTCGTCCATTTCAACATCTCCGTCGTTACCATCCGAGGCACGGCACTCCAGTTCTTGTATACGAGATGTCAGACCCTCAATCTCCTGCGGTCATCCAGGAGTCAGATGTAAATTTCCCAATAGAGGTGGGATATCTCACCGCAGTTGCTCTGGCCAACTTCTTTTGGGTCTCCTCATGATCTGCCTTGAGTTTCTCCTTGAGCAGCAGTCAGAGTGATATGGTAAACGATTGCCAATGGACCTACTTGAATTGCTTGATGGGTTTGTTGGAGATTGGTCGTATATGTTGCCTCAAGTTGAATTTTCTCCTTTTCGACCTTTGCCTGTAGTTCTCGGAGTTCCTACATTTACAAGACGTCAGATGACGCACTCTGGGTTCAAGTCATTCATTACCGTCGTCACACGTTGTGCTTCAGTTTGAGCGGTATTCACAGCCTCGTTAAGTTTGGCCTGATGCGGGCGTAAGCGGAGGGTACCATACGGTATCTGAATCAACGTACCGTCTCCGCTTGATGGGTGCTTTGAACCTTCTCGAGAGCTTCCCGGCTATTCGCCTCTTCAGTAAGCCTCGTGCGTGTCTGCTCCGCGTCGCGCTGGGCATTCTTCAAGTCTTGCTGGAGACGGGTGACGGCATCTTGCGCATTTGATTCGAGGGTCGATATCTGTGCCTTGAGCGTGACGACCTCCTGGGTGAACCGGAATGTTAGACGACTTCCTCGCGACTGAGGGAGGATCTTACCTCCGAGGACCGTGTTAAGGCCGTCTGAGTCATGTTGAGGTTCCCCTCGACTTTTTCCTATGTATCGCCCGTCAAATAGATTCTTCGTGCTAAAGAAAACAACTTACTTGCGCTGCTTTGTGGATTTCCTGAAGTGTAGCGGTCGAAGTTGCGACGACGTCAAGCTTCTCCTGCTCAACCTTTGCTTGTAGTTTTTGGAGTTCCTACATTTACAAGACGTCAGATGACGCACTCCGGGTCTAAGTCATTCATTACCGTCGTCACGCGTTGCGCTTCAGTTTGAGCGGTCTTCACAGCCTCGTTAAGTCTGGCCTGATGCGGGCGTAAGCGGAGGGTACCATACGGTATGTAAATCAACGTACCGTCTCCGCTTGATGGGTGCTTTGAACCTTCTCGAGAGCTTCCCGGCTATTCGCCTCTTCAGTAAGCCTCGTGCGTGTCTGCTCCGCATCGCGCTGGGCGTTCTCTAAGTCTTGCTGGAGACGGGTGACGGCATCTTGCGCATTTGATTCGAGGGTCGATATCTGTGCCTTGAGCGTGACGATCTCCTGGGTGAACCGGAATGTTAGACGACTTCCTCGCAACTGAGGGAGGATCTTACCTCCGAGGACTGTGTTAAGGCCGTCTGAGTCACATTGAGGTCCCCCTCGACTTTTTCCTATGTATCGCCCATCAAATAGATTCTTCGTGCTGAAGAAAACAACTTACTTGCGCTGCGTTGTGACTTTCTTGAAGTGCAGCGGTTGACGTTGCGACGGTGTCCTTCTCCTTCTCAATCTTTGCTTGCAGTTCTTGGAGTTCCTACATTGACAAGACGTCAGATGACGCACTCTGGGTTCAAGTCATTCATTACCGTCGTCACGCGTTGCGCTTCAGTTTGAGCGGTCTTCACAGCCTCGTTAAGTCTGGCCTGATGCGGGAGTAAGCGGAGGGTACTATTTGGTATGTAAATCAACGTACCGTCTCCGCTTGATGGGTGCTTTGAACCTTCTCGAGAGCTTCCCGGCTATTCGCCTCTTCAGTAAGCCTCGTGCGTGTCTGCTCCGCATCGCGCTGGGCATTCTTCAAGTCTTGCTGGAGACGGGTGACGGCATCTTGCGCATTTGATTCGAGGGTCGATATCTGTGCCTTGAGCGTGACGACCTCCTGGGTGAACCGGAATGTTAGACGACTTCCTCGCGACTGAGGGAGGATCTTACCTCCGAGGACCGTGTTAAGGCCGTCTGAGTCACGTTGAGGTTCCCCTCCACTTTTTCCTATGTATCGCCCATCAAATAGATTCTTCGTGCTAAAGAAAACAACTTACTTGCGCTGCTTTGTGGATTTCCTGAAGTGTAGCGGTCGAAGTTGCGACGGCGTCAAGCTTCTCCTGCTCGAACTTTGCTTGTAGTTCTTGGAGTTCCTATATTGACAGGACGTCAGATGACGCACTCTGGGTTTAAGTCATTCATTACCGTCGTCACGCGTTGCGCTTCAGTCTGAGCAGTTTTCACAGCGTTGGAAAGTCTGGCCTGATGCGGGCGTAAGCGGAGGGTACCATTCGGAATGTAAATCAACGTACCGCCTGCGCCTGATGGGTGCTCTGAAGCTTCTCGAGGGCAAGACCTCCATGAGTCTTCGCCTCCTCGACGAGTTTGCCTCTTTCTTCTTCTAACTCGTTCTTGCCTCGCTGGATCTCGCTCCTAAGACGTTCTGCTTCCTCGCGCGCACTGTGTTCGATCTCTTTGATTCGAGATTTGAGGTCTCCGGCCTCCTGCAAAGAATTAGGCATCAGAAGAAGGCACTACCAGTCCCAACGGGCGTCACACCTTTGTGGATTCCATCAGCGCCGCTTTCGTATGGTCAAGCTTTTCCTGGATGTTCATTAGTAGAGGTACTTTATATCTCGCCGTCAACTTACTTGAACAACCTCATACTCTTTCCTCGAAGGCTCCACATGCTGATATCGCGATTTATACCCCATCAACTCGGTGCAGGCTGCTTCATACATGTCCTCGACGTTCTCATACGCTGTTTTTATCTCGGCGTGTCCACCCTTGACCTCGGAGAGTTTGGCCTTCGTCGCCTGAAGCGCACCCTCTACCGAGGCAAGCTTTTCCTCGAAACGATCACAGGCTTCGGAGTGCTCGGCCTTGAGAGCTATAAGTTGGTCTCTGACGTTGTGCAGTGCCTCCTTCTGCCTGGCCGCGTCGTGCGTCGTTTTGTCCGCTTCGACCTTCCTTTCGCGCGCCTCGCTTGTCATCGATTCCACCTGATACAGCAATGCCTTTTCTCTGCCTTCCGCCATTCTCGCGCGTTCTTGAAGATGATCTATACGGGTTTGGAGCTCCACGGTGGCGGTTATGGGGTCGAAAGAGTTTGTTTCAGGAGGAGCCCCGTCTTTAAGACTCATGTTCTCAAAGAGCCGCCGAATATAGTTGACCTGGTCCTCCAGAGCCTGCTTAGTGTCCCGCAATTTGCCCTCGAGCTCCTTGATAGATTCCGAATGTTTATTCTCGAGAGATATTTGTGACTGAACGGTGGAAGGCGATCAGTATCAGCATTAGAGCAGTGTACGATGTCGAGCACACCTGCTTGGACGCCTGGAGCTTGAGAGTGACCGATTCGAACTCTGTCTCAGCTTTCTGGAGCGCCCGATTTAGTGACCGTATCATTTCATCGCGTGACTGATAAACATGAGATGTAAATATCGTGATAAGATAGCGTGTTCTTTGAATGTATACCTTTGGGTCCTCAAGATCTCCATCGTCCCTTCGACGCTTCTTTGTCTAGTTATATGACCTATAGATCGAATGAGGGCTTTGAGATTGGAGAAACTTACATCACTAGGAGGATCGACGGCCAACCTCGATGTTGCCACTCGATTGTACACAGGACCGGGTCGGTGGACGGGCAGAGGAGAAAAGGATGAGTCCTTTGGAGCCGGAGAATCGCAGTCGAAAATAGTATCCGAAAGGAAGGCACCAGGGATAGTCCTACGGGCTACCGGAGGATCAGCAACTGTAGACTGTTCTATGTTAGCTAGCTTCGATAACCGAATAACTCTCAGACAACCACGGATGCTGCCTCGGACATCTCGATATCTGGCGCTCTGGACTTGTCGTTCAACATGCTGAGTAGTACTGGAAAGGAAGTTGAGCAATTGGTAGAGTTAGGCAAGAGGGGAGATGAGTGTAAGGGATAGGGCGTAGCAGCGTGGTGATGCAAGTCTGAACTCCGTCCCTTTGTGCAGCCGCGATGTGACATCAGCATATAAAAGAAAGGAAAGGGAGTTGATTCCTTCCTTCGCTAGACGCTCTCTTGACGCTCATCGCTCATCGCTCTCGGACTCTCACCACCCCTGTCGACTGATTTCTTGTTATGGTGTCCGCACTTTTTGAAATTCACTCCACGACGCTCGTAAGTCGCCATTCCGATGCATTGCTCAAAGACCTGCTCATGTTGTTTACAGGATAAAAGCCGCCCTTTCCATGGCCGCTACTACGGTGCTAGTTCCCGCAAACGTAGCGGCGTCTTTAAGCGTCTGCATGTCCTTGTCAATGACCGTGGTCGACGGCCATGTCTGGAGACCACTTCGGAGGGCAAAAAGCTACAGCCCTTCATACATGATGGCGTCATAGCCATCCAACCTCGTCGCGGGCAATTGACTCGCTTTCACATTTTTGTCAAAAACCACTGCCATCTCCCAAGGAACCGAATCATCGCCAGATGGGGCGTAGGTCAGGGCTGGAAGGGCGACATTGTCATTATGAGAAGGGCGTCGTTCATGAGTTCGTCGGACTGCGATCGAGAGACGCTCGGCTTGCCGACTTTGCTGTAAGAAAGTAGGTGACTTTGTTGCAACACGTGGGCGCGAGACTGACATGTCCACAGATTTGTAAGCCGTGTCTCTCAGGGTCCGAAGTTCAAGTTCCCCAAGTTCATGGTGTTCGGCAAGGCATGATTAGGATTGTGAAGTGTATGCTATATTTCGTTCAAATAATAGAGTGCTTATGTGTATACGATATGGATGTTACCGCGGAATGAAGCTGGTTAATACTCAAGATATATATCATGGTCGTCGACCATTAAGCATTGGTGTGCTGCGTAATGAAGGCT
>JACGCN010000146.1:0-16268 GCA_014905825.1 Lyophyllum atratum
AGGGGTGTCATCATTGAATATGTGGACTGTGGAAGAGTGTGGAAGCCATTACTCTGGGGGTGCAAATCCGTTGATTCTATCGATCATAAGATACGTGGCAATCTGGTTATCCAACGAGGCATCATCCGTTAGCTCCTCTCGCTTCATCCAAGGCTCTCGAGTGTGGCGATAAATGATGAGAGGAAGTTTGATGACCTTGGAAACCGAAGGGCTTTCTCCAAAACTGTGAATAGGATGATTGGCACGAATTTCGACCCGTTGGAAGAGCGCGCGGTCGCGGCGATCGCGATTACAGTTGATCGTTATACCATGCACCAACTCTGGAATACAGTCGGGCTTGTGGTCTCTCCAATCCTCATTTTGGCACTCTACAGACTGCGCCAAGTCAAAAAGTGAGTGAGAGTGAGATGCGCAAGATTTTTCAGAGAAGGCCGGCCACGTACACAGTATGCAGTGTCCCGGCAACGGGAGCAGAGTTTGGTGGCGTCAGCCTTGTTGCACTTTGCGCATACCCTATCCGACATGTTGCTGTAGCAGTAGCAGTAGCAGTAGTAGTAAGAGTCGTATAACTATAAGAGATGTCCCTCAACTCGGTCGGTGACGTAGAAGTTGAAATTCAAAGACAACGTAAAAAATATGTGTCAACAGCCCGCATGCCGAACTCGGATGTCCTCTGCGGACCGCCTTTCGAGGATGGAGGTAAGATTACCTTGGTTTTGTGCATGGGTAAGAGTCTGTCTGATCTTTATATTCGCGATCGTGAGAGAGCCCTTGGATATAAGCATGTCCTTGCAAATGTTATCCTCCAAGGAACGATGCGGGATTCCTGAGAGCGGCAGGCGGACTCGGATGAGCTTGCGTCCTGGACCTCACAGGCGGTAGAAGCACGTAATCTAGTTGAATAGCAAGACCCCACCTGGATGAGGATTGAGTGCCTTTATCCTCAATCGAAATTAAAGGTTCTGAATTTCTTGCACCAAGCCTTCGAGATATGGCAAGGACTCAGAGCTTCCTGGACATTCAGGAACTGTAGCCGAGAACAGATACCATTATATGAGTAAGGCTCCGCTGCATCCAGATTGGTTATGCGTGGTTCAAATTGAAGCTAGTAATCATCCGAGGTATCCGCATGATGATAAGAGACTTTGCTTGCTCGTTTCGAGGACGTATTCGGCATTGGAACGGATTCGGTTGGCTTGCAGGAGGATTCACTTTGGATGAACATTGACTCAGAGATGTGACTAGCGCATACCTGGTGATGCCACTCGTGACTGAGAGCTCGGGAGTAATTTCCATGCCATCCTTTCCAACGGCTTTAGAGATGGTAAATGTTGCGAGAATGGATACCATAGCTATCCAAAGACTGGCGTCTGCGAGATGGAATCCTGGGCACATCCTAATCCGCGAGAGAACCACAACAGTTATCGCTGTTCGACGTGGTCCAAGAGTAGATCATACGTACCTACGACCAAAGCCAAATGGGCCGCTGGGGTACGGCTCGCCATTTCCCTCTGGCTTAGGGAGGTAACGAGAGGGATTAAAGCTATGTGGATCACGGTAGATCTTCTCGTCTAGAGTCATACCTCTACGCAGGGAAATGAGCTAGTTTTCATTGCATTGTCAATGTTTACGTACCTCGTATTTGCGATTATGACTGATCCTTTAGGAATGAACATCCCCCGATAGATGTCATCTTCTAGGGAACGATGGGGAACACCTAATCGATGTTGTACAGTTCGGTGGCCCGAAAAAATACGAGTAGTAGCTCACCTAACGGAGAAGAGCTGTTCCATCTATCGACAGCGTGTTTAAGTACTTAACGTATTGTGGGTGCGAAGAGGTGATCACCTCATGCTTTCTTGCAATACACACTCGACGTATGGTAACAAGCTCCTGTCACCGAAATCGGGAAGGCGTCCAGACCCTACAATTTCATCAATCTCTTTCTGAGCCCTTTTTGCGCTTCAGGGTTGCTAAGCATGGCGAAAATGAAAAAGGACAGATTAGACCAAGTCTGCTTCAAAAGTAAGTCTGCGTACGATGTTGGACAAAAAGGGATGGCTGTACCGTATCCGCCCCGGCACAATACATGACGCCCATCGCACCCTTGATATCCGAGACGGTATCGGGGCCGTCAGGGCCTGCGAGATCCAAAGTCTCCAATTTATGGGATAAAAATGAAGGCTTCGCCGTGCCATCTGCCTACAGATGTCACTTATCAGCAGATTCAGCCATATTGGACGAGGGCAGAGCTTACCATACTCTTTCGGACCTCCGTGTAAGGATATTCGTGAAGAGCTTCAATTGCAGCTTTATTTTCGCGCGCGAAAGTCGCGTAGTAGGTTCCTGGAAACCAGGATGGTAGATATTGGACTACGCATCGTGTGAGCAGAATACGTGGTAAATTCATGGTAATAAGGGACGGACGGATTGGGAAGATGTCCACGGGAGTATTTCCCGGGGAGCCAGCATTACTAATTGCGTGGCTGGCGCCTTGGAGGATGGAAATGTAAGGATCATCATCAGAATCTACTCGATGTCCAGCTCCAACTCTCATAACGATCGACGTTGCAAATCTGCTCGGTTTGGTCAGCGACGACCTTTATATGCAATGTCCGCGAACCTTGACAGAAAGTCCTCCCGGCGCCCTTCATCTGACAAGAGGTTTTGGAGGAGAACTCGAGCTTCCCTGATCTGGATGGGCTGGTATCCTAGGCATTGCTTCCGATTCAGATAATCTTGGACCATTTTCCGGTGTTTCTGGAAGACCTTGCCATACCGCATGAGGACGAGCGATCTAACCCAACCCATGCTACAGAATGACAGCTAATTAGCTCCAGTCAGTGATAGATAAACGGATGACGGACAGTTCCAAGACTACAAATGGAGGTCTGTCGCTATAGTTTGCACTCCTCTTGTCAAGCAGATCAACGGCAGCCTCTACACTGTTCAGAACAATGATCGGTTTTCCGAGGACATGCAGATACATAACATCGCCTATTTTCACAATGAGGGGCGGATCGTGTAGATGTACTAGAGATTGAACGTACCATATATTTTGCCCAATTCGTAGAAGAAACTTCCTTGGTTATAGCTTGGAATGAGTCGCAGGTGTCCGATGAGGATCCGCGGGCGGCCCTGGAGGAAACGGACTATCTCTCTGGCGGGATAGTTTCGACCACAGATAGAAAAAAGCTCCACTACACAGAATAAGCACAAGATACATTCTGGGCGATACGTATACACACCTACAAGTGGCCGCGCGACTTTTGAGTAGCGCGGTAGCCGACCGCCACGCATCAGAATCGTAAAGAACCTTAGCTTTACCTGAGCCCACGACAGACAGGGGCAATCGATCTCCTATAGATAGAAAGGAATCCAGCTGACGCAGTAAATCTTCTTCCTTCCATAGTCCGGCATACTGATGAGACCTGCTGACGAAGAGGTTCGGGCACAGGCAACAGTGTGGATGACAAGGGTTTCTGAACAGAAGCGTTGGAAAAGAATTAGTCCTAGCCCTCCATACGCCATGCATGGAAGTTGCTATCGGGAATGAATATCAGCCGACGCGGGGAAATCGGTTCAAGGAGGTATGAGGTTCTTGCAACGTACCTCCGCTTGACCATACTCCGAACTAGCAGACATGACACAATAACGAGGTGTACTGATGTGGTCTTTACTCATCCTGCACTGTTTCCTGAAAGCCCTAAGAAGTATAGACGGCTTGAGCATGGTCGAATTAATAGGTCCGCAGAAAAAATGAATACTTAGAGACAATAGCAATGGATCATCCATCTCGGCTTCCTGGACTCCAGTAGCCGACGTGAAAGAGAGCAAGAAATAAAAGGAAATACTGTCACAAGGGCGTCAATATCAAAGCAAGGTTTGTTCGAGCCTTTCGGTGGTCGCCCTATGGTGTTCACACTCTCGATTCACTGGAAAAGAGGCTCAGAATTCCCTCAAAGGGTGAACTGCTCAGTGAAGTGTTGAGGAAGCGGTCTAAGATGTAAACAACGTTGAGCCGCATCTCAAACTTACAACCGCGGCGTAGCTTCAGCCGCGGGTTTTTTTCGGCTCCGCTGCCTGAATTTGTCAACTCACCGGCCCGGACGCAGACTTGCTCCGAACCTACATACCCCGATCCCGACCCCGTTCTGCCAACTGACCAAACTGTAAGTTGTAACTTCCGCATCGGTTATGTTCTATGTACATCACAGCGCCTAGTCAGCAGATATACGAACGTTGACACCCGCAAGTACGCCGCAATCGCAAAAGAACCCAACAGATCCTCTGATTTACCCTCTTCCTGTGGGGCCAAGATTTCAAGATAAGAAACGAAAATTTAGGGCACATAGGTTACTTACCATGTTCATGATATTCATGTGTACTTTTGTCTTTATGTTTGGCGGTTACTACTCGCCTGTCAACACATCAACAACCAGACTCTAGCCAAGAAAAGCACAAAGTATACTAACTTTGAAACGAACCATTGCTGAAAGTTCGGATGACGAACGCCTCCTGCTTAACCTAACCCTTCTGCCTCTCATTACGATTCTGCAGCGCCATGCAACATGAAATTCGACACACGCACGTCCCGCAATCTAGGCCGTCCGATGCCGGGGATTCATCACATCAAGAACCTGCTCAACGTGGGAGTTCGAATGCAGCGTAGCATGCAGTGGCGTATACCCAATGGCAGCGGAACATCCAGGGGCGATAGTGGCGTAAGCTTGGACCAAGTCATTGGAGTCCACATGGGAAGATATGTACCCTCCTTACGTCTGATTGGGCTGGTGAAGCGCGTGGACATGGGGTTCGCGAGTACACAGTGACCAAAGGTGTGTCGCCCGACGCCGGAGAGGAAGTATTCTGCATGTAACATGCACCGTTGCGCCACGATGCGGACAAGGGTAAGGAATGCTGGCTCATGAGCGTCCTAGAAAGGAATTGAACACGTCAGATGACCCCTAGGAAAGCGAGGCGACACGTACAATGCATTTCTGCTATGAGATGTTCAACGTAAGGTGGCAGGGAGCACAAGTTGGTGCCGAGAAGGCTCGGAAGCATATCAATCGTTTATCGATGAGGTAGACAGCGGAGCCTCTCAAAGCTTCCTCGCTATCCATGGGGTTGTCTAGGAGTACGGAGTGTGATACATCTGCGATACGTCTGCGATATCCGAGTAATATCGTCAATGATGTACCACAATGAGTATACAGTGAATACTCACGGACGCCTGCTTCAATATTACCGTTGGGGAGATACCATGCATGCATGGCATCGTCAATGTCTTAGCAGCCTATGAGATACACCTACGTCAGATTATGGTCACAGATAGGGCTGATCTAACACGTACTAGGGGGTTTCGATGCTGCAGATGATCAGACCTTAATCTCCATGCGATCCCTTCAATCCCGGCTGTTATCGCCCTTTGGAGGCACCACCCACTGTTTGCCCTCTCCTGGTAAGCAGTGCACGATGGCCTTCACGAACGGCCGATAGGCGACCTCAAACTACAGCAGCAAACGTTCTTGCTCCACCTCCTTACTCTCAACCTTCCTAAGGGCGGAGCCGAAGGGACCTTCCAGGTACCGGGGTGACATCCCATCTGTCGCTTGTCCCCAGGATCTTCTGTCCGATGAGACTGGGTGCTTTCCTGGTGCGCAGGAGGATGCATGGGAGGAGACGTCAGACGGGCGTTCCGAAGACCGTTTGGTGCAGAGAAGTGTGGTATCGATCTGGTCAGCGGCGTGCTATCAAAGTGACAAGCACAGCTGTAGGGCGGAAGTTTTTTAAGAGCGGGTGGGAAGATGTAAGGAAGAACACTACTTACGCCCGCCAATCACGCTTGAGGACGCCCACTATCCGTCATGCCTCTTGTTTCCGACATGCGTCTGACAATTTCTGATAGTAGAACCTGCTATTCGCGCCGGGGTACCTGGTCTTCCTGCTCTTCATCGCCCTCATCACCCCAATGAGCGAGGTCATCATTCTTCAGCGTAGCTTTAGACAGGCATGAGGAACCTTAAAATTGTTAACGGGACGAGGGTACTCACAGTCAGGATCCACGTCTTCATCGGCAGGCGTCTTCCATTCTTTTACATCAGACAAGTTCAAGACTACAACATCGCCGTGGACAGTTCGGTCCATGTTTTGTTCATGGCCGATCAGGAGCACCGGCTTCGTGAAAGCCGGGACCGAGATAATCGCCTCTGACCCACGCTGTCAGACCAACGCCGCTGAACTCAAGAGGAGAACGTACCTCTAGATAGTTGCATGGCTTAGCATTGAAGTGCCCTTTGTGCAGCTTGCCAGCTTTCACCCCAGCGGGACAGGTCGCGATTGAAACGTACTAGGCTTGACAGTCAGCTCCTGGCCTAGCTCGGTCAATCAGAGCTGAACAGAGCGCCTGCCGAACAGTTGTAGCCGCTGTCAGTTCGATGTTACTTGTGCCATCAGCTTCAAGCAGGTCAAGGAGCTACGTCGGCTGGTCATCCCCTCCACTCAACATATTTGCGCACTGCAGCATCGTCAGAAAACTTCTCAGGTCGACCCCCCGGGCACACACCTGAGATGCTGGAGATGCCCGCCTTAGCTGCTTCCTGTCGGTTGTCCGCGTCCTTGGTTAGAAGAACGACACCGGAAAGCTTGAGGGCGCATGGCTGCGTTACAGCATGGGATGCCGCGTTATGTGAATGTGGTTGTTGTACCATGCCGTCGCTTTCCGTATTCCTGTGCCACGTGTGGGTACGCGTCGTGCATTTATAGACAGGTACGCGATGTGGGCGTCGTGGCGATCATTCGGCGTTTCCCCTTCCTCTCGTGTAATGGCAGTTTCCTTGTGTGTAAGCTAAGTATGACGCCTCATCCAAGTTAATGAAATGACGCACGAGCATATTAATCATAAAACAGGTCAAGAACACCCATCTCCGCTTGTCGTCCATTCTGGTCAAGGCACTGAGCCGGCTGTTCCGCAGAAGCAATCGGCGCCGCAGTTCTTCGATGACGGTTTGCAGTAGGCTTATTGGCGGCGTGAAAGGTTTGAGTCCACGAGGTCCATCTGTACTCGCACGTCAGTCAATCATGAAATTCGACCGAACTTCGCGCGACACACCTCGACAGGAACACGATCGTATACGGTAGATTTAAATGCATGTCAGTAGAGCAGACGATGTCCCTTGTCCCCTGCCATGGCCGAGAACCTCGTCAGATCCCAGGCACCGTTGTTACACCCCAGATTCCACTCTCGACGTTGTCCCATAGGTGCCTTTCACTACTAACTGTGTTCCTGTCACTGTTCGTTTATGACTGACCACATGACCAGTTGCGTACCTTTATGTATTGACTTTTTCTCCTACTCTCTGTTTGAAGAACTTCGGCTGCGTGACCACGGCTTCCGTTCACGCTCGCTTTCGAATCGTAACTCCCACCATACCAACGACTTAAACGCTGAGAAACCTATGTGGGTCGTCTGTACCTGGAAGTGAATCCAGAGTATTGCCAAGTGACTTGAAGTAGGCCTGTCCATCTTGGATCAACTCACAGGGACTCGCGCATCAAAGACTGCATTACCTTTATTCCACGGGAAAGAGTTATTGCAGGTGTATGACGAGTCCGCCGACCACAGTGAGTGAGAGAGACCTTGGTAGAGGTAGGAGGCAAGGCGCGGACGCTCGTCGCTGGCATCATGGTCGTCGTCGTCGTCGTCAATGACCATACTTGATCACATGATATATTTTGAATTGACCAACAACTTCGAACTTCAACAACTCGAAGAACAACTTAAACATCGTTCCTGGCCAGCACAACCTCCACCACAGGTGACCCTGGAGACCCCGTTTGTTATGACTTCCCAGCACTCATAGGACCCACCATCAGGTTCTCCGATGCCTCGGCGAAGGCGACGGCCTCAATAGACGCTTGGTCAAGTCTTGATTGTTATTGGCCCTGCATACTGTGGCTTATGCTCCTGTGGCGTGGCACAAGGTTCTATATACCTTCTGATATGCCCTCATGCTAACGTTCCTGTATGTCTGCAGACACGTCGGAATGAGGTGAAGTCCCAAGCCTCCACTTGTTTAGCAAACCGCCAAGGTAAAATTCTCGCGCGCCCGACGTACACTCGATAGTGTTTTCGTGGCCTCACCGGACTTCCGCCAGCAGATGCAAATCGTGTTCGGGCCTTTTATAGAGGTCCCATATTAGCCAAGAAGTCTCGAAAGGTCGTCTGATCATCGATATGTCGGACGAGCGTTATCACGGACTTGTCACCTTGGTACTGGTAGTGCCTTGATCATCCGGTTCCTCTGCGATCTCTTGGCAATTTCACGACCTCGATAGTTCAATATCGACCTCGAGAACTCCAGAGAGCGTTCAACTCCAAAGTCGTGAATACAAAAGTGGTCCTGAATTCTACTTCGACTCGGCGTCGGTAATGTTCCTCGTTATTTATATGCACCACGTTCACAGATTCTGAGTCCTGACTACTCTGAGGCCCACGTGCCAGAGGCTCACCCTTGTCCCTGCAGGTCCACCGTCCGACCGCTAACCGCTCGAGGCGACCGAGGGCGACGGTCGCGTACGTGCCTGTTGTAGCCTGTGGTGCACACAGGCAAGTTATCGGCTATTACCGCTCTGCTCCTGACTTCATGACTACGTTGAATACCAAACTAGAGATCCGGTAGGTGGTTACGTCTTGAATTCGAGACTTCTCAATATGAGGGTGCATTCACCAAAGCGTCCACATTCCATTGCGAAAAAGGGTCAACAAAAAACTGGAATACACATGCATAAGGACAAGGATCTCCATTCTCTCCATTTCCTCAAATTTCGCCGGGCTTCAAGTTGTCACCGGAATTTCCCTTGAAGGAAGACTTCGCCAACGTGATATCACCTGCCTAATCAGGAAAAATGAGGAAAGATCAGGACAGATCAAAACGTGTCCAGGAAAAACCTAATCTAATCAGCCCTTTCCGAGGCACGTCGCTCTTACCGGAGATGCGACAAAACCAAAACGCCGGCCAAACGCCCCAAGGCCTGGGTCTCGGCACCCAATATATCCGCCACCATCAACCTCGCTATTCGCCGGGATGAGATTCATAGATTCCTTTATGAGGGTAGCCTGTGCACAGGGACACAGGATCGCTCAGGAGCCCTTCGAAGTCTTTAAGACGCTGGAAACTTGCCGTATGCTTCCCTTGCGCACCGCCGACATCGACCACATCCTATTCTAAGCTATTCAACGATGGTGACACTGGATAACACTATTGGCGCGGCCTTCTTAGGCACGGTGTTCGCTGCCATGTACGTCTGGGCTTCCACCGCTTGCAACGTTCCAACCGCAAACTAATCTCATACCAAGGCTCTATGGAGTCACCAACCTCCAGGTGTATCTTATTTCCAGAACTATCGCAATGACTGGCGTGTACAAAAATATTCTGTACGTTCCATTTTACACAAC
Organism: Lyophyllum atratum; assembly: GCA_014905825.1. Lineage (NCBI taxonomy): Eukaryota > Fungi > Basidiomycota > Agaricomycetes > Agaricales > Lyophyllaceae > Lyophyllum > Lyophyllum atratum. Next base: position 9,461 of record JACGCN010000146.1, read on the forward strand.
GCGTTCTGCGGGACACTAACGGAAACGTGCTCAGGTCGCTCTTCTTTGGTGCGTCATGGTCAATTTCAGCAGCTTCCAATCACCTAAAGAACGTTGCAGGGTATTGGACACCCTCCACCTGTCTTTAACAATTGCGGCCATGTACCATTATTTAGTCGACTCTTTTGGGTCTTTGCTGGCACTTACTTTGGTTGTTTGGTGCGTTGTTCAAACCCGTCCCCATCGCAGCAGTCTAATTCAATCATGCCAATGCAGGAGCTTCAAGGTAAGACTTCGAAGCATGACTTCGGGGTTCCGCGTTGACCGTCGAACCTCCCAGCTCCAAATAGCAGTAAACGTGCGTTGCACCCGCCGCCCAACGTTGTCATCGCAATACTCACGCCACCGTTAGGTTGTAATTATCAATATCATACAACGCTCTATGCTGTACGCGTGTGGAAACGTAGGTTTCTCGTTCGGGTGCGCGCATGGCTTTGTCAGTTGATTCTTTCTTCTGATCGTCAGTCGGGCGCCACTATCAACGGATTTGGCCCATCCTGGTGGTAAGTCCCCTCCATTGCCGGTTTTCACGTGGTTCTGACTCCGCTAAACATAGGCTGCCATCGTCGTAAGCGGATATGGTAGGTTTCCCATGTCACTCTTCTTTAGTGTCATTGATCAATTCGCGGATTCTTGGCTCTTCAGCATTGGCATAGGTAAGTCAAAGTCAGTTCCTAGTCAGATGGATTTTCTGATCAATGTCGGCGTTCAGTTCTCGCCGTAAAAACGTAAGTTCGACGTCCCTTGGCATTTCGGAAAGCCGACAATTCGCTTTCAGATACAATATTCATACATTCGCCGAGCTAGCGCAGATGTCGGTATGTCCCTTTTTTTCATCAGCTAAGTTACAGAACTGAATAATGTGATATTCTTAGTGGGTCGTATACGCGTCATTTTCATGGTCAACGGCTATCGATATTGTCATTGCTATCGCTATGTGCTTCTATCTCATACGGGGTAAATCTGGATTCTCTGGGTAAGTTGGATATGTCATGGACTTTTAGCGCTTGGCTGATCGTTTCTAGAACCAACAATAAAATCATCGCTATCGTCCGTATGATATTGATCTCTGGATTCTTGACGAGGTATGTCTTCCTGTATTTCCCCTTCTTTGACGGGCTAAGTTCGGCGTAGCGCCTGTTCTCTGGCTGCTCTTATCACTGTATGTATTTTATCCTATGCATCCCAACCCGCTTCTCACCGTGCACCACCAGTATGGAACGATGCCGGACACGCTCGTATTCCTCGGCATAGAATTCCTTCTTACCAAACGTGCGTCCCTTCACTACACTTTTCGTTATCCATGTTACTAAAAGAAGAGTCCCAGTATATATCAACAGTTTCCTTGCCATGTACGTCATTTCCCATTTCGACGACACAGTTTGCTGAACATACCTCCAGGTTGAATGCCCGTCAGAGCGTCCGCGATAAGGATACGTCGTCAGGAAACTCGCTAAGTGTCACTAAAATGATGAACATCCGTACGACGACATCGTCCCACGTTGTCACGAGTGGGGAGGGGCCTTTCGACTTGGAGGATAGCAAGGTATGTCACCTCTCGCTTATGTATCTCTTCATTATCATTCACTGAACTTCTACCCCAGAACGGAATCAGTCTTTCGCCACTGTACAGAACCGCCTTCGATTCGCGTTCTGGTCTAGAAAGCAAGACCCCCATGGACTCCAACCCTAATGTACGTCTTCCTCCTACGATGTACTAGATCCCTTCTAACGCGATCTCCGCCAGTCGCCGATAGTTGAGCACCAGGCGGATGATCCATTACAAAGGTTTAGAGGTGGGGAAGCGGTTTAGGGACCGCCAATTGTATATACCATGTGTTGTATGTAATATCTCTTCCGATGCTCTCTTCTATGGAACGCTAGAAGGCTCACTGGCATGCGCATGCGTCGTGGATCCTGTGGATGATCTATTCCGCAGCCACCCGCCACAAGACTTCTTAGAATTCAGATGTGCTACGTGCGCATGTGCGTGATTGACTGAGCGAGTAGAAGTCCGTTTCGTGATGATGTACCGTGTGTCCTAGACTAGCCTAGTAAGAGCGCAGTAGCCTAGTAAGAGCTCAGATGGATCGAGGGCTTCCTCTTCCATGAGACTTTGAATTTTTTTTCTCAACCCTGCCTCATCACAGTGCACCTCAACACATAGTTTACAGTAAAAACAATGCGGCATGGCCTCGATCGACGCCCTCGGGCCTCGACTCGACGCACTTCGACACACTCGGGTATCACGATCGCCCCAGATATGTTTCCCGACCTTCCTTCGGGCTCCTTCAGGCTCCACGATCGCATACAGGACCCCTATCAAAGAACATACCATTTGATTTCCGCGAGTTTCCGCGTCGCTCCAAGCCCGAGGTCGCTCCCCATCACTCCATCACCCTCCTCGGTCCGCCTAATTTATTATCGAAATAAGCTTGGAGCTCGTCGAGATCGGAGCCCACATATCAAATTGAATATCGTACCCGGCAGCTTCTCCATCGCCGTCGATCCTCGATCCTCGTCTCGCGACACCATCCTTACAAAAGTCAGCGGCCTCTTCGTCACTTGCCATGCCACGTTGCTAACAGTGACACACATTCGACAGGGTAGGCCCGGAACTTCGTATGTCTATGAGAGTCTATGAGTCGCATCCATCTTCGAGGAGCTCTGCCATCTAGGAGCAGGCGCGTGGTCATCACGTTTCAAGATACCGGCCACATACCCGGGCATCCGCGTCGCGCAAAGTTCAAACACGTTACGCATTCCACGATACACTCGAGACTCCGACTCAGCTCCCAGACGGACTCACGTCGACCAAGCCAATCGGAAGTCCACGCCACCACCTTCGGGGTCGTATAAGCCGATTCTTGGTGGTACGCGCGCAGCCATCTTACACGATTACGCTCGAGACTCGGACTCAGCTCCCAGACGGACTCACGTCGACGAAGCCAATCGGAAATCCATACCGCCGCCTTCGGGTTAGTACAAGGCGAGCCATGGTGGTATGCGCGCGCAGGCATCTTACACGATTACACTCGAGACCCCGACTCAGCTCCCAAACGGACTCACGTCGACGAAGCCAATCGGAAGTCCACACCACCGCCTTCGGTACAGTATGCGCACAGGCAGGTATCCGTGATATCCTCCTTCCGAGGGGACGGGTGGTACGGCCATTTATGACTTTAGTGGTGGAGTTAGGGCAGCATGCGTATGCGTCGCAGGGATGTCCAGAGCCGCCTATGTAAGCTGCTCGAGCTTCGACTCTAGCATCCTCGCTGCGGATCATCGACATAGGGATGTCCCTCAGCCTTGTTGTATCGCTCCGGACGACTACTGCGGCTGCATTCATAGAGGACCTGTCTACGGAAATGATAGCGATGGAGAAAGTTCTGGAGGGATTGGCGAAGTTCTCATTAGACGCGCGCGCATGGGGCCGCCAGGATCTTTTACTCACGCGAGAAGATGGAACGCTGTCTGGGAGGTCATACGAGGCTGCTGGACTCGTCGCAGTTCAGAGTACCTCGATTCTTTATTCTTATATTTCAGGGTCTGAGCTGCTTATGCGCAGAGCAGCATACACACGCCAGCGGATACGCTATGTTTGCATTTCCGCTTGGTGTACTGTAGTTGTACTCGTACCATCAAAGGCCCACACCTTGATCGAAGAATCCAGAGTGACAGGGTACAAACCACTCCCGCGCTGTCGCGTCCCCTCGGCGCACGATTCTCGTTCTCCAGGCTTTGGGTGCCGGATACTATGTCATCAGAATCAGAATCGGAATCAGAATCCGACGAGCTGGACGAAGAGGAAGTCGCGGGGGGAGGGAAGTTTCTGGACCCGGAGGCTGAGAGTAATATTGGTTGGAGGGGGTGGAATGCAACGGAGCCGATGGCGTCTTGTGAGCGAGTGAATACCGGGGTTAGGATGATTCGGGAAGGAATGCGACGTACCACCATGAGCATCAAACTCCAACGTCCTCTCAACATCTTCCGTATTTTCCCATACATAATCCTCAGCTACATCCATCGCATCCTTGCCTTCAAGATCAAACATCGATACCCTCCCATTCTAGCACCACACCCAAACATAAGACCCCCCCGTCCATCCAAGCACGACAAGGCAAGACGCACCTGGTCCCCAGAGCCAAGCCACCGCCCACTAAGATCTATATCAAACCTAAGCTTCTGGCTCGTCCTTCCGTAGGGATCTTTGCATTTATACACCTGTATGGGTTCAGAGACATTCGTGCGGATGTCCCAGCTGTAGATGTCGCCGTGACGGCGGTACGCTGCGTACATGATGTGAGGCCGTACAGGGTTGAAGTGGATCTTCAGATCTTCTCGTGAGAACAGCGCATACAACAGGGGGTGAGAGTGAATATACCTGTGTGACGCCGGCGGGGGGGCCGCCGGATACGAACATGAGGGGCTCGGCGCCTTGTGTTTCGCTGAAGAGAGCGATGTTGGAGGTGGTTGGGGTGAGGCTTCCGGCTGCGTACATGTCGGATCCTTGGGAGGGTACGAACGCCAGCGCAGAAATTATACCTAGAAATCCACGTAGGTCAAACGATCATCTAGTGCTGATCTGAAGGAGACCATACCTTTCAAACCATCCTTGCTCTTCTTCGAAAGTGTCGTAGGAAGCCGAGTGCCTTCCCCGGGACGAACGACATCGAAAACTTCAACCGCATCTTCGAACCCACAGTAAAGCCTGCCCAACACCTGTCAACACCGACTATGGGGGGAGGGGGGTTGATCCACGCACCGTTCAGCAGAGAGGTTAAACGCCATGCTGTGGGGTGCGATCTGTCGTTCTCGGTGGTCGACGATTCTGTAAGAAGCACGAAGCTATATCTGGAATTAAATCAACGAGACGATGGTTGAGGAAGACGTACCCTCCCGTCCGAGGCGTCGAGGAGTTTCACGGGGCATTCGCGGACGGAGGCGAGGAAGCAGAAGGATGCGGGATCGAGGGGGCTGGCTGTTGGGTACCACGTGAAGTCTAGGATTGGGGATGGTAGGGGGAATACACGGGTTGGTGAGGCGTTTGTGGGTGTTTCGCTGGGGTCTGGTTGGAAGAAGGATGTCAGCTCGCTTCTAGAAGTGGAGGGGTGATATGCACCTGATGCGTTTTGGGGAGAAACTGTTGGTCTATGTAGAGTAATCAGAGGGAGTACTAGATGAACCAGAAATGGGAACTAACGTGTCGAAGAACTGGAATGTTCTGTTCTCGCATTGCGCGAGGAACTGGGAGCCATCGGGACACCTTCATGGCCAGCACATGGTTAGTAGCCAGACAATCCATGCATTCCTATTATCCATACCATTTCGCCGTGCGCACGAAGTTCTCCGTGAAATCTTGATCAGTCGCAGGTTGCATCGTGGCTGCGAGCCATGGCGGGCGTGAGACGTCGTATTGGGGCGGATACCACGTATATTCTGGATCAGGTTCCATTCTGCAGCAAAGGCGCCTTTAGATGTGCATGTGTATGGGTATATGCGCAATACAGGAGGCGGTTGGCGCTGAAGGTAATCAATCCGAGGTTGAAGCGCAAATGACGAGTTCTACTCGCGTCACGCATGTGACTGTAAATATAAACCACGTGGTTCGTCGCGACGCGCGACCCGCAATACTAACTGAACTCTTCAGGCGTCGGGCAAGTAACTTGTCCAAGGGGTGAGATTGGAAAGCCAAATTAAAGAGTCAGAATTATGTATGTAAATGCGTATGTCAACGCTAAGGAAATCGTAGTACTAGGTGAATCCACGAAAGACAAAGATCCTTCGATGTCACGTCAAAGGCTTCGTCCAGGCTGCTCGATGACCTTGGATTTCAGCCCGCTTTCACAAAGAAGCGTTTACAGGCTACTCACAGCCATCAATCGACCTCATCAAAGGAGCCCACCGCTGAGCCTGCGCCTCCTTTGTACGCCCACCCCCCTCGCTCCTCCGTAGCCTCCGCCTCCTTCTTAACCAGCTTCACCCAATCAAAACACTTCGCACAATCGACCGCTTTGTGCTTCTCGCACTGGTACGACTCCTCCGTCGTCACAGCGGCCACGGCGCCCATCGCATATGCGTTTCTCGGCTGGCGGTCCTAGAGGAGGTGTAGGTTTCTGTTAGGGGTGCAGCTTGGGCAGGAAGTAGTGGGCGTACCTCGACTTGGAATGCGACGTAATCGCTGAGGTCACCGAGGTCGTCTTCGATCCGGATGTTGTTGCACATGCGGTGGTCGCAGCAGCAGAGGTGGCAGAACTCGTCGCCGTGGTCTAGGCAGAACATGAAGTCGTTCACGACGATGTTTTCGCCTAGCATTTTTGGATAGGGACTCGGGAGTTGTGTGAGGTGAGTTTCGGTGGCAGTGGCACGCACAAGCCAGACAGAGCCAGACGCGTCACGCGTGGCCGGTGTTAGCCGGTGTCGAGGAGGACTGGAATCGGCCCGGGCAGTTGTTGTTCCTGACAATTATATACACCGTCACGGCGACTTGGTGTTAGCCACGCGTACGGAGTCAGCTATGAACGACCTCGGGCAATGTGCAAAACGCCTATTCTACTCGCACTATCCTGGATAATGTCCGAGGACATTGAAGTATGTTCATTGTTGGCTGTCACTCAACTTTTTCGGTTGGCACTTCGCCGACATGACAGGACTCCGTATACAGCGTCCAGCTTGGTCTTCTTTCTTCCTCGTCCACGGCATTGCATGTCAGGTCTTCAAGACGTTGGAAGCTGACAATATCCCACACACCTCTAAAGCTTGACCCCGG
>JACGCN010000147.1:0-13656 GCA_014905825.1 Lyophyllum atratum
AGTGTTACCCCATCCATCTTCGAAGTATACTAATCCTTCGTCGCTGTAGAAGTACTGTGGATGTTCAGATCTTCGATCTTTCTGTGTCCGCATGGCTTTGAGTACTTTGGAGAAGTGTACATCCTTCTGGTACGCGGTTCTCCACTTATCGATCTCGGTTTGTTCCAAACTGATCATTACACTGTAGGTCTTACAAGTATCGTATGGAATCTCGATGTCTAAGCTCTCTTCTCCAGTGATCAAGATATTTGTAGTCAGGTGCGATTCTTCGTGAGTAGTTTCTTCCTCTGAGTTCACGTAATTTGTTGCCACGGTAAGTAGCTTCTGTTCGAATTTCGGTCCTAGTTCTTCATACATATCCTTTAAAGGGTCTTCTATGTCTTTAAGGTTTAGGCTTTCTGTAGCGTCAACCTTCGGTCCCTCCTGAATAGGAATTCGTCGTCGGAGTCTTGATATCGGATCGACGTTCGAGTGGACTCGTCCGGCACGGTGCACTATTTTCATGTTTGGGAATGCTGAGAATACTAATCCCCAAGTTAACAGCCGTCTGTTCACGTTTTGAAACGTTTTGCTCCAAGTTAAAGCGGCATGGTCCGTGATCGCGAATATTCGCTCTCCCTCAAGGTAAGGTTGAAACTTAATTAATCCTTCCTTCAGTGCTAAAGCTTCGCGTTCTGTAGGTGAGTAATTACGCTCGGCTGATTGCAAAACTCTTGACCAATATGCAATCACGCGTTCCGTGTAGACCGTCGTATCCTCGAAGCTCTCCCCCCAGCGAATATTTGTGGGCACGTCGCTATTCTCCTTTGCTAACGATACTACTAGGTCAGGGACTGCTTCATTATTCCGGTAAGCCTTTTCTAGGCGTTCATATTTTCGTTCCCCTTAAATCTCTGATTTTGATCAGCTGTACCTGTTGCAGAATCGCGGCTAGGCCGAAGTCGCATGCATCCGAATAAACGCGATACGGTAATCCGGGCATGGCATGTGCTCGAACTGGCGCTTGTGTTAGAACTTGTTTACATAACTCGTAAGCCTCGCGCTCCTCCTCACCCCATTTCCACTTACTCCCTTTCTTTAGAAGTTGGAATAGCGGGTGCGCGATCCAAGCATAAAACGGTACGTAACCTGAAAAATACACCATCATCCCTAAAAACATCTGCAAGGTGCGAACATCTTTTGGTTCTTCTAGATCTACTATTGCTTTAACCTTTTTTTGTGGGTTGATAATCCTAGTCGCGATACCTTTTGCCCAAGAAGTAGTAAGGATTGATAGCCAAAATGACATTTTACAGGGGATAGCGTAATTTTGGATGCTGTAATAGCCTCCAAGACTTGGTCGATGTGTTTTAGGTGCTCCTCGAAGGTGCGTGAGAAGATTACAATGTCATCGATGTAGACTAATGCAAAAATCCACAGAAATGGAGCGAGTACTCCCTGCATTACTCGTTGGAATACGGCAGGTCCGTTCCGGAATCCGAATGGCATCCGGTTGAAGTGAAATAACCCTCGATGAGTTCTGAATGCTAATTTCTCCTTGTCTTGGGGATCTATGGTGAGTTGTGTGAATCCTGCCAAGGCATCCAATGTTGATAAATATTGCTTCCCGCTAATGTCTGCAGAATGTCTTCCTGTCTCGGTAACGGAAATTCATCGGGGATTACTGCTTCGTTCAACCGTCGCAGATCGATTACCATTCGAGGTTTTGTATTCCTGTATACTATGAATACCGGAGCTGCCCATGGACTCTTTGATGGTTCGATAACTCCGAGACTAATCCAAGCATCCATTTGTTTGTCGATGATTTCTCGATTGGCAGGAGATGTAGCGAATGGCGGTATCGAGATAGGTTTTGTTCCTGGTATCAGTGGTACCCTAACTAGTGTATCGAAATTCCCTATTTACCATTCAACCCGAAATACCTCTTTATTGCGAAGTAAATCTTCGTTAGAGATGCTTCTGTTCAATCGTGAGTTCTTAGAAAGGTCAACTTCTCTAAGTAGTTGCTCAGTATCAATCGAATCTTCAGGGGTTTCTGCTGTCTTAGGTCCTCCTTGTACAGGTGGTTCGCTAATGGTCATCCTTGATTCCGATTCCTAAAGACGGGTTGATCGAAGTGTCGACCTCGCTCCTTGCCGTTTGTGTAACTCCTAACCCTAATTTCGGGTCCTGTCCTATAAGGTTCCTAATTAGATTTGCGTGACTAATCATTTTTTCCCTGTCTCTTCGCTCGTATGTTCTAACCGTTCTAGCCAAGTAGTAGGATCCTGCGCGACTCCAAGAGTTTGTCCAGCGGCATAGTGATCGGAAATGTAGAGAAATTTGAGATGTGTAATGAAGGTTTATCACGTGATGTTACGTATCAGGCGATCCGTAAGTATCGTCAATGTTCTTATTCGTGGACATGGACCGTTCGACGAATATGTATCACTTTTGAAGGGATAACTAACGTATACGAGACTTCCTTTGATACCCTGGTAAATGGTACTGGTGAGTCGACCTAACTTCCGATCTCTAGATTTTATCAGATCTCGCTTCTTTTAAGCTGCGCGTCTCGATGAGCTTCGCCCGCGAGATTTTAGTTGGGAAGTCAGGAAAGCTCTAATCTTGAAGGTGGCCATTTTCGTCTTTATACCCAGGCTGTGATATTTGTACCTCCATAGTACGTTTCGACGATCCGAATGATACTCTGGTTTCACCATTATCTCTTATAATAGAGAGTGAATATTGATCGCGAAGTCGTTCCTAAATAAGTGGTGTCGTCATTCCCTTTACACGTATGCTTCACGTTCAATTTTACAGGCCCTTCTTCGGTTCGAAAATTAAATCTAAAACGACATATCCGGTTATCGTGGTTTCCCTGTCACCTGTATGAGTTTAATTCTTTGCCTGTCGTATTTAGGGGTTTCGACATATTCTCGAGTTCTCTGTGAAATTAAGGTTATATCGGATCCGGAGGTCTATAATAACTGGTATGGAATCCGTCCTTCGGTCATTAATTGTCGCTGAGGCTTCTATAGCTTTAGCTCCTAAAAATGAACATCCGGGTGGTCGCGCCATCAGTTTTTTCAAGGAGATCATCCTGTCTTCGTCATTCACAGCCTCAGTCTGGGTAAGTTGATCTTTCAAGCTCTTTGACGAATCTTCGTCGTGACTTCCGATTAAGTGCAGGCTTTGTTACGACACTCTCCTTATTGGTAGTCAAGGCACGAAGAGAAGTCGAAGTATGATCTATATTTTCCCCCCCCAGTTCCTCAACGCGATCTTCTTTAGCATCTAAGGAATACTCTGAAGGGGTTCGTCAAAATCCAAGTCTTCTTCGTCGTCTGATGATAATCCGTAATACAACTCATCGTAGGTTTCTTGCGCGGTCAATTCCTCATTGTTCGACTGAACTAGGTTAGCGCGTGCATTCTTGTTTCCCCTCGAGCGTATTTACATTCATAGTCCCAATGTTTACCGCTTCCACAATGACGACAAGGTCGAGCACCTTTATCCTCGGGAGTGGTACGTGGCGAAACGTTAGAATCATCCTTAGGAAATTCAGGCTTTGAAGTAGCCTTACTCCATCCAACGAGATTCGTACGTGCCGTCCTGAAATTCTGGTAAGGAGCTCTATTATTAGAGTTATTGGCTCCCTCACGAACGTTCGATTGGTAGTTAAAATCATTTCTTTGATAACGGACCGGCGGATCCAGTTTTATCAAGGTCTCCTCGTAGTACTTTACGGCTATCTGGAATTCATCGACGTCTTCGTAGAGATGGGGACTCAACACCGTTGTCCAGTGAGCAGGTGCGGATGCAATTACCTCGTTTATAATTTCTCTATCCGTGTAGTTATATACTAGCTCAATCAACTCCTTTTTACGAATAACATATTCGCTAGGTGTTTCTCGAGTGCATCCCGGTTCGTGATAATGCGCTTTATTCGCCTTGATCTTCTGCTTATCCATGTATGCGCGATTCATATAGTATCCAGCAATGCCATCTCGTAAAGTACTCCAATCTACCTCCATCCTAAACCGTGTCGCTTTACTCTGACTATAGTACCATATCTCAGCCGCTCCCTTCAATCTTTGAGGTGCCGAGAGATCCCAACTGCTTGAAAATCGTATCCGACCTTTCGGAGATACTGTTAACTCTTAGAATCCATCGACTCAGTGTATCCGCGTTACCATCCATTCCGGGATTACATCGATTTTCAGTTTATTATCAAACTGCGGTCGCGTTCCTGCGGAATCCTTCGATCTTTGAGCGTCTTCATCATTCCTTCCGGATTTCTTGGGATTTTTATGACCATGCGGTTTTTCTAGGATGCCCTCGTCTAGGTCCATCTGCATCACTTTCGTCGCTGTCAGATGAGCTCGGGTCTGGGTCACCATCGCCTCGAGTTCGCCTCATGTACTTCTCATCACGCGAGTCCTTTTCATCTCGATTTTTCTCGGTTCATGGTTTCTGTCTCTGTCAGGTGAGTCTCGATTAGGTTTCTCCTCTCTTCGTTCTTCTTTAGACGGGAACATTTCATGCATCCTTCTTGACGTTGTATTCTGTGTAGGTCGTACAAAAATAGACGCGTTTTGGTTCCGAAATAACCTCGTGGTCGGATGCGTGGACCGTCGATCTTGATCAATTCTCGAAATACTCCCGGGATCTTGATCATCACGAGCCTCGTTTTGATATTCGGCTTGGCGATCCGGTCTTATCTCCTTCGTGACCTCGTTATTATCAATCTGGTAAGTTCCTTGCACTTCCGTATTTTCTTTCTTCTGGAGGAGAGAAATCATGATGATCCGATAAAAATGCTAGAAAGTTCTCGACGTCTCGTCGATAGCACGCGCCAAGGATTTCGAAGTCATTGGTCGACCAAAACTCGTTCGCCTTTCCACTCGGTCCCCATTTTGGAATAGGAGGGATACCTTCTCCTGATATTATGAGTGAGTCCCTAGCCTTGTTTCTTAATAGGTCAAGATGACTACTTAATTCCGTTAAGATCTCTCTTTTACTGATACTAGTATTCCATATTCATCATCATACCTTCGTACTGATGTTAATAAGGTTCTTAGTAAAGATATTCTTCAACGAAAAACTTCCCGCATCTCCTTCCGTCCGAGCGGGTCGTGGTTTCTCAACATGTAAGTCCTTTCTTAATACAGCATCTCCAAACATTAAAGCTGATTCCCACCTTTCCTTTATCCTTATAGCCTGATCGCTGCGCTTCGCAAAAAAAGATGAAACATGCAAACATGCTAGGAATTCGACGGTGAAATCGACGATCAATTTTGGATCAATGTCCTGGTATGGAACTGGGTTACCAATGGTGGTCAAAGGTTCGTTAAAATTAATTCCTTTAAGTTTAGAAGTAGATCCCTTCTGATCTGTCGCGTTCCCCCTGGTTCTTCGAGGTGCGGTGGCATTTCCCGATACGGTCGCGCTGAGGAAACCGAAGATGTCGAGGGAGGCAGCGGGGATCGTGTCGTCCGGTTAGGCGAGAATTGTTCCGGTGCGAATCCTTCAAGCATGTCTTCTTCGATTGCAATTCTTCCGTGATTACTTGGCCCAGGTTTGATAGATTCGACGTGTTCGTTACCGAAAATGGTTGGTTACCGACAATGGGTTGATTGGCAACGACTAAGGCGGCATCCAGTTGAGAGTTCTTCGAATTATTAGTTTTACGAGTCTTCCCTTTACCAGCCATAGTATTGAATGAGTAAACTGACGAAGTGAAACGATTCTGTTTAAACTTGTAAGACTAGTTCTGGGTGTGTCCCACCAATGTTACGGTTCGGCGTAATTTTGGTGTATTCCTTGAATACACGCGTAAGTAGTTCTTTTAAGAAGTAAATTCGAATGTTTTACTTAGAATGGTCGTTAACGTGAGAGTTTTACGACTTAGAAGATGAGATTTGAGTGCAAATGAGTCTTAAAGTTTAAAAAGATCGAAATCACGCGTCAGAGATCTCGAAGGCCAGCGCGGGGCTTTGGTCTTCGGGATTTGGCTATGAATATCAGCGCGGAGCTTTGATATTCGTAGTCTTAAGATCTATCAATAGCGCGAAGCCTTATTGTTAGGATCTTCTGAGGTTGATTTCAAGTTTCTAACTTAGAATCTTATTCACACAGTGATAGTACGGGTTAAAGAAGTTATATTCGTTCCCTTGATGCTATATGCTATATATACAAGTATCTAATCTACTTCTAGAACATTCTTCAAGGTTCTCAAACGGTTGAGGGCCTTGTAGTTGACTTCACGATGATTCTCGGTACTTACCGCTGCTTCGGATGTTCGAATGCCGATGCCGTTGTTTGTTTGGCAACGACCTGTTTGCCATCAACGGTTTAGGCATCCGACGCAGCGTTCCGAGAATCTCGTTCGTAGATCCGTTGAACTTTATTAAAATAGAATCATATCAGTTGAATGATATGTATGTAGCGTGAGTGAGACTTTACTACAGGTAAATGGTAATCAAAGGTAAAAGAAAAAAGATAATCGATGTTAGTTAAGAGAGACCGAGTAAATATAGCGATGTACTACAACACCTGACTTCTCTTTGCATGGCCCTGGAAAAACATATGCAGATGTCTGGACTTGCCACCTTCAAAAATGCTGGCCGTCATTCAGCCTGAGACCCCAGGGCAGAGCAAACTTCCTGCTACAGTCAGGGAACTTGCAATTATTTCCGATTGTGTTGGTGACCAGCCACTCAGTGTACTCAATGGGACAGAAGCCACAAGAGAAACTGTATCAAATGCTCTAGAGGATCATACCTGGTGCATTTATCTTGTCATGGAATCCAAGATCTAAATAATCCAGCACAGAGTGGGCTGGCTCTCCATGATGGCATGCTAAGCCTCCTGGATCTTGTCAAGAAACCTCTTCCTCAAGCAAGCTTTGCATTCCTCTCTGCCTGTCAAACGGCCTCTGGAGACTATATTCAACCAGATGAAGCCGTCCATCTTGCAGCTGGATTATTATTTGCAGGCTTCAACAGTATAATTGGCACTATGTGGTCAATCAAAGATGACGATGCGCGCAGGTGGCCAAGAAAGTCTATGAACATTTATTTAAAGACGGGAAGGAGCCTGAAGTCTTGCAAAGTGCACATGCCCTACATATTGCGGTTCAGGATCTTCGATCTCGTTACGGAAACACCTCTTTCAGCTCTTGGGTTCCTTATATCCACATCGGCTTGTAGTTGATCTCCCTATCCCCTGTAATTATATCACGTAGTAAGTTAGTATACCTGTATGTAAAAACGAGTTTTTGAACATGTCCACGAAAGACTCGTCCATTGTCGTGGACGCCGCCTGCGCTAACGACGAGCACCGAACAGTCACAAACACGAATAGTTCGTCCACAGAGGACCCAAACGATCATCAGTTGGGCTGATAATCCGGCCTTCGAGAGAAAACATCCAAGTCCGTCATAGTCCCATCCACGTGGTCTCGAAAACACCCACATCACGAATCCCCCATTTCCATGCGAGAGTGATGGGAAGACGCCGAGATGAACCTACAAACAGGTACTTATATGTTCGAATTCATTTAGATCACCATACGTCCCCACACCCCCGTTCTCACTCGAAGTCGAACTCTCCATGTCGGAAGATGTTGTACAAGTGGTCAACGACCAAGTCAATGCCATTCTAGAGATGTTTACGTCGTCGACGACGAATTCCTAGTTGGCGACGAGTAAGTCGTCATCTTTGCGCTTTCGAATGACCTACCAGACGATGATTAAGCGAACAAGAAGACATGGCATTCTACGACTTGTACGACGAGGAGCAGGAAGGAAATGGAAGATGATCCCTATAGTGAAGGATTGTGGCCACCGATCTTGGAGCCCGACGACACGGATGCTCATGATTCTGACGCTGATAAGGGCAACGATCATGAGCCAGCATCGATAAATGCACAAGTGAACAAACAAACCTGTAGCCGAAAACGAGGTCCAAAGAACGAGGCCAGCGACGAAGGAAGCGATGGCGAGTGGTGTGAACGGTAAGCCTGATATTGACCATCTTCTCGGCCTTCATGGTAAAACAGTGTGACTAGAAAGCGCAGAATCGGACGGAGAAGTGGTCGATGAAGGTCAAGCTTTCTGATCGAATCGGCCGAGCCAGCGTCGGACGGTAAACGGGGGCACTGAGAACGTCTGTTGCTCCTGGTAGTCAGGCGGGGGAAGAGAAAGCATCTGGATCCGGGACATCCTTATGCAGTGGGTGAAGGGGGCTATAGTGCGGTCCAATTACAAATGTAACAGCATCGTAGAAATTCGTAGTCTCCGTACCACCATGGACGCTGATTTCCTAAGTAGGTCGCACAAGCGCTGGATGTCCATGTGTCCGGTGGATGCGCAAACAATAGCTCTTCATATGCCACGAACCCGATGGAGGAAAAGAGAAAAATGACCAAATGTTGACGGTGTGCGGGGGTGACACTCGGGTGACACCGTGGTGTGCGAATGCGCCAGTCCATGACTGCCCTAGAATAGTATCAGTTAGCACGGTCAGTGGTGTTTTAGGATGGTCGGTAGTGGATAAGTCCGCTACTGTGGGCCGCCACCAAGATGTTCAAAATAGGTGGAAGACGAATGCGCATGGTGGGAGTCGGCAGGAGTGTTGTCAGATGTTGGGCAACATCCGCTGAATGATCTCCTCGACAAGATGATTAGTGATCTTATTAGGTTCAACGCTTCGTGGGAATATACGACTAGGAATAATTCAGAATTCAGGAACTAGATCTAGAACACATATAAACAACCAAATAAACGCCCAGGATGAGCTTTCAGTAATAAGTATAGGAATGTATATGATATCAGAGGTCCTCCGAAGCCGCGAAGGCATACCCAGAAGGACACCATCACTCCTCCAACCATCCAGAAAGCCCATTCCGACACCACCTGCCATTGCACTATACAACATCTCGACCCCAAGTAGCGACAGGCGGTGGGAGGCAGGGGCCATTCGAGATCGTGACCTCCGGCCCGGGATTCACTTGGTAGGGTCAGGTCCCTTGGTAAGACGATTCAGGTACGGTACGGTAAAGACTGCACCACCAATGAATCCACCACCCAATCGACGTAAGGAAAGTAGAGGTGGGATTGTGATACCCAAGGGAGGCGAAGAATAAATGACCAAATGTATGGTAGAATGCGTACTTCACTGAAGTGAGCGAAGCTTCAATGACGGCGAGGGGATCGACAGTGAGAGAAGGGCTTCGGGAATCCAAGATCAGATGAGGGGCAAAGATTTGCAATGGGGCATGCTTGGTATCGATATGGTAGTCATCCTCTCAGAAAGCGTCTGTAATTGAATCCCGAACCATAAGTTAACGCATACAGGAATTGTACGATGACCATACCTGTGAATCCGTGCGAACTCCTGGAAGAACCTGAGTGTGACTATTGGATAGTATTAGTCCGCCACCCTCCATAGTTAACTGTGTTCGCTCGAAGAAAAGCAAGTGAGCGGATGGGATGGTATTGAACCACACAGAAAATTCAGCAGCATATTTATACTCGGAGATCACTTCACGATCTAGGAACGCAAGTGGCCGACCCGGCCCTCAATGGCATCATGCTTGTCGTCATCGAGGAACCATCGGAGTCGAGTACAAGCCGCAATTATCACCAGAGGTGGGCGTATATAAGTAGTGCCCTTGGGTGTGGATTGAATCGGCACTAAAAATAGGCGCCCATCGGAAAAGTTTGGACACACCGATGAACGGAACCGCGATTAGGGCAACAGATCGTCGGCCTGAGTGAGTGAAGACGGACCGTTTATGATGACCTCTTGCGACCATAGAAACCTCCATACTATCACTGGAAGGGAGTTGCAAAGTTTTTAGCAAACTCTTCCGGATTCTACCAATTTTGGTTCATCCCTCTTGAGACTTGGTAGATACAGGGGCTAGTATCTCCTCCAGTGGGCTGTCGACTTTATTTGACGAAAAACGAAGTGGAGGTGGTATCGGGGCAGTCCCGGTATGCACATCCTCAAAAGCAAGGAGTTGCACAACCCTGGTCACGAAATGTCACCTAGCCGCTGCAACGCCGAGATCGGAAAAGACCGAAATGGCTGGTGAGATCGCCCAGATCAGAGCAGATCTTGCGTCGGAGTTCGAAGTAATGGTCTTGCAAAGGGCGTTTTGTCACGCTCTTCAGCAACTTGCACGTAGCCATCCTTCTACTTGTCCTATCGCCATGGGCTGTGGAATAGAACAGCTTAATACTATTCTCAATCTACCCTCCAATTTTTACCGGGATCAGACAGTGTTGTGGACGGCTGTTCTAGAAAAGGTACCAATTTCTCTCCATCACCCTCGAAAACACCTTTGTGAAACAACCAACACTTCGTGGTTTTTCATAATGAGGGTATGTACGAGGTCGTAAGATGCTAAGGAATACATCCCGCGACTAAAACTGGCCAGAATGTAACGCGAAGCAGTCGAAAAATGCGACTTTGCAACTCTGACACACTTTGCATACCGTTGCCGGTGATAGTATGTCCATAGCAACAAATTCCAAAACGGCCTAGTCATGATCAGGGACACCCAGCTGCAGCCCTGTTCGCCAGAGTTGGCGTCCATGCCAGTGTAATATAACGCAGCTGGCTTTGTCAAGGGGAGACTTTCCTGTCAGCCTGCAGTGGCTGAAAGCCTAGATTGCCAACTTCCATAACTGCCTTGGATCGTCGTCTTGGAAAAAGTGCTCGTTGAATTTGGTGTGTCCAAGCATAGCTCAAAAGGAGGTATATGGACTAGCTTATGTAGGCTGTGAAATGTGCCAAGGCGTCATGGAATATCGACAGTGATGCTGCGGTTGAGCACTTCCGAGTGGACGGAACCTCGAATGAAACCCGAATAGCCCTTCGCGATTGATTCCTGATTGTTTCCTTCGATTTGGGTAAAATTTTGACGCTGACGTCGTGCTATGACTGTAAGATGACTGTTACTAACTAACACTGACCAACATTGCAGTCGCAGTACCCCTGGTGGCACCTCGAACGGACTCGACCCCTCGGACGTCGTCCCAAGTTATCTTGAGCCACCAGTTGGTTCTGTTCTGGACAAGGTCGCTCGTTGGCGCTGCTAATCTAAAGAAGGGTATGGGTCGTCGAAAATTAAAGACAAAGACAGCTTTGTTTCAAGAGCGACAACAGCGTAACTCCCTTATCGACTCGATAGGTTCAGCGACACGGAACTTGGGATAAGCAAACCATAGGCTGTTATCCAGGGAAGATAAGCGCCGGGAGGTCTAGCCAAAAACATGTTTGTGCGATAGCTATGAATACGTACCGACAATTGGTGTTCACAAGGGAGACAGCCTGCCGACAAAACATCCGTTATAGAGAAAGTTTAGATGTAGATCCCCGTAGAGCACTCTGAAACATACATTCAAGAGTCTTGTGGAGCAGACTCTCGTTGCCGCTTCGCTGCTGCAGCCTTAGCTTCACTCAGCGGTCGGCTCCATCTTGCCTCCGGAGGGTCCCAGATACCAAGCTCCTTTTTCATCTCCTCGACGTTCTGGTCCCACCTATCCTCCCAGTACACCGTTATCAAGCTTCTCGCACTCCCACCACATCTGAATGCCCATGGCACATACTCCGAGAAGAGTCTGCTCCGCTTCTGAGAATTCAGGCGCAGCGGTCCAAACGCAGCAGAAATAGCCGCTACAGGTAGGCCCAAGTTGACAAACTCGAAGAATTTCAGTGCGAGCTCCGACTCGACATTGACAGGAAGGTTGCAGATGCAGTGGTAGAAGTCGTGGCATTCGCGGTACCTCTGCATGACGTAGGCAAGCTCTGGATCATCGATGTAGTGGACCTGTAACGTGGAAGTGAGGCGCTGCATGGGCGTCTTTCTGAATCGATACGCACAGGTTCTCGGGTATCAGGAGTTACCCCACAGCGTTCCAGCCATGTAACATACGCCCGTCCAAACGTTCCTTCAGGATACTGCGCAAGCTTGTCCATGTTGATCGTAGTAGAGTTAACTCTCGGCCGCTCCTTGAGGATCTTTCGACCTTCTGCACTGTCGAGCATGATGTCTCGCAACGAGGCAAACTAGGTCCTGCTGTAGTCTCGCCAAGAGCTGCGATCATATCTTCCTCGCGTGTCATTTTGAGAACGCATCCTCGTATTCATTGAGACTCACCGCCTCTTCTAGGATCGGCTAGAGACATAACAGCAGATCCTACAGCCAGAAACGCGTTTTCGAACCAGTTTAATGGGATGTGTCCCTTGTAGGCTGGGGTGGTGCTGTTGAAACGTGTCGAGAGGCCATAGGCAGTCGGTCGTCTGTTGAGAGATAAAGCAAGTCTGCTAGAGGCAACTCGTGCAATGTCTGTGGCCCTCCGACTGAAAGTTCTACACGGGAGCATGGTGGCAATGGCAATAGGATAACATTGAGAGCCAAACTTGGAAGTTGCATGACGTGACCGTGACTGTGATTTGATCTCTTGATCCTGCCCATGGCCACTGCTCAAAATCTTGCCGAACGGAGACACATGGTAGAACAATGCTCTGTTCATGCTTTCTTGGCCAGGTATGCCATCCGGACTCCATGTGTGCCGCTTAAGCGTTGCGATCAACGAATGCGCCCCCCCACATCCCTAACATGGTCAGTGGAGATGCGTGGCCAGCAGCGAAAGCTGAACAATGCCGTGCGGCCACTGGCGTATATAACTGGGCTGCTCAGTAGCCAATCTTCAGAATCTCCCACCAGTACTCCAGTAACGACTATCTCCTACAATGGATCCACGCGCCTCTCACGAACTTGTCGCCGAAATGATCACCTTTTGCAAGCCACCAGTCCGGAACGTGGCGCGGTCGCGTCCTATGGTCAAGCAGTACGACCAAGAAAAGCGGCATGCGACCTACTTTCCGTCGAAGGCTAGTTTTGACACCAAGTGGAACTTTTCCGACGACGATGACAGCACTTGGGAATTTTCCGCCCCGATGGGACTCATTACGCGCAGCTCTAGTACCGACACCTGCAGCTCAACCTCCAGCACCCCGGCTCAAGAAATCGCTCTTCGATTTCGTGCGGGAATGCCGTTGCAGGCTGTTCTGACCGGCTCGAGACCCGCCTCTTCTGCGTCCGAATACTCGGATGCGTCATGGGAAACGGCTCCTCTTGGTGCTTCATGGGATGCTTCGCAGGAGACTCAGGCTGGCCCTCTTGATGATACCTCGATCATTTTGGAGCAGGGGCCTCCTGTTCCCGAAAAGGACGAGCTTAAAGCTATCTATAGACAGTCCCGCTGCGATGCACTGTTGGATACAGTAAGTCCCCGTTGTTCTTATCGTCTCAATCTGGCTAATGTCTCCCTTCAGCTCGAGGAGGCCATGGACTCGATGAAAAAGGATGGACGTGCTGAGGACGAACGCCTCGTATGCCACAGACCTGGCTGTCGTGATACTGTCCGCGACGTCAGGGCTTTAATGTATCATCTTCATATTCATAACATACACGATCAGTGAGTCTTCGACCTCCAGCCTTCTGATTCTCGTCTCATTCTCTTCTTCTTCTCACCGCAGGAGTTTCAAGTGCAGCTCATGCGACAGAAAGTTCGATAGCGCCTTCCCCATGAGCTTACATCGCTGCTCGAACCAAGGATCGCAGCTTCGCTCCCCTCCCGCGAGCCCGATGAAAGGT
>JACGCN010000148.1:0-13552 GCA_014905825.1 Lyophyllum atratum
TGGTTTATACTGTCGCACCTCCTCTCGCACCTGCTCTCGCACCTGGCTTCTCCGTCGCACCTCCTCTCGCACCTGGTCTCGCACCTGGTTTATACTGTCGCACCTCCTCTCGCACCTGGTTTATCCGTCGCACCTGGTTTATATGTCGCACCTCCCGTCGCACCTGGTCTCGCACCTGGGTTATCCGTCGCACCTGGCTTCGCACCTCCCCTTGTACGATTCGCACCTCCCGTTGCACCTGGTCTCGCACCTGGGTTATCCGTCGCACCTGGTTCCGCACCTGGTTTATACCATCGCACCTGGCTTCGCACCTCCCCTTGTACAATTCGCACCTCCCGTCGCACCTGGTCTCGCACCTGGGTTATCCGTCGCACCTGGTCTGGCACCTGGTTTATACCATCGCACCTGGCTTCGCACCTCCCCTTGTACAATTCGCACCTGGTTTTGACTTCGCACCTCCCGTCGCACCTGGTCTCGCACCTGGGTTAACCGTCGCCCCTGGTTCCGCACCTCCCCTTATACCATTCGCACCTCCCGTCGCACCTCCCTTCATCCGTCGCACCTCCTCTCGCACCTGGTCTCATCCGTCGCACCTGGTTTATATGTCGC
Source organism: Lyophyllum atratum (assembly GCA_014905825.1). Taxonomy (NCBI): domain Eukaryota; kingdom Fungi; phylum Basidiomycota; class Agaricomycetes; order Agaricales; family Lyophyllaceae; genus Lyophyllum; species Lyophyllum atratum. The sequence continues at coordinate 610 of JACGCN010000148.1, forward strand.
ACCTCCCGTCGCACCTGGTCTCGCACCTGGGTTATCCGTCGCACCTGGTTCCGCACCTCCCCTTGTACCATTCGCACCTCCCGTGGCACCTCCCCTCATCCGTCGCACCTCCTCTCGCACCTGGTCTCATCCGTCGCACCTGGGTTATCCGTCGCACCTGGTTCCGCACCTGCCCTTGTACCATTCCCACCTCCTGTCGCACCTCCCCGCATCCGTCGCACCTGGCCTCGCACCTGTTTTTGCACCTGGGTTATCCGTCGCACCTGGTTTCGCACCTGGGTTTCCACTTTTCACCTCAATTACGGTGAAGGACGGTTCACACCAAGCATTACGGTAAATGACGGTCCACGTCACGTGACTTATTTACTTCCAGGAGCACGCAACTTTACCCTCCTTTTTCTCCACAACCGGACCGCCGATTTCTTAGCTTTTTAAAGGTTCATTGGTACATATATAACCTCTCTTTTGGACCCCTAACATCCCCAAAATTTTGATATTTGTATATAAGAGTACTCTTATACAGGACGGTATAATCCGTCGCGCTGCTGTTCTTGTACCATTGCATAACCATTGACGGCCGGCCACCCAGATGGTAGGAAGTCCCAAAAAACTTGACAATGTTGGGATGCTCGAGACGATGCCAGATATAGACTTCCCAGTTCAGTCGCTGACGTGTGGTGAGGATAGAGGGAGAATTCAGGCGGGATGTAACGAAAGGCTTACCTTCCTGGCTTTCTCATGCTCCCTTATAGCAAAGACGCGAAGAAGCTTGATGGCAACCTGCAATCGCGTCAGAATATGAATGAGGGCTAGATTTCGCTCCGAATACACCTACCAAGACCTTCTCCTGACTCTTCCCGGACCTGGTAGCCTCTCGAGTCCATTCTCCCTTGTATATGTCGAAAAAGCCTCCGGTTGTGACAGGGGATTCGTTCAGAGTCTGAATAGAGGATGTCAAGTCAATGACACCTGCGATAGGTGAGCTGATGGAAGCGGGTGTGCTGGGCGTGACCGTTTCCGACGTATCTGGGGTGATAGACTCAGATGTGTGCCCATGCGTTGGAATGCATAAATGCGGGAGGGTATGGTGGGATGGCCGACCCGGCTGGCGTTCCTCTCGAAGGCTATCTGCGAGAAGCAAGTGGAGTCGAGAGATGGCTCCCAGGCCTGGACCTTGAGGTGAAGGGTGCGACCGGGTTTCCCGCAGCAGACTCCGAAGGTGTGACGTTGGCTTAGCATCGAGATAGCCTGCAGCCGCATCTTCTGGGTGTCGGAAGGGAGCATATCTGGATTCTAGAGCATGGAAAGACGATTAGCGGTCCAAGCACCCGTGTGAACGTCGTCGGCTTAAAAGAGGAAGAATAGACGCTCGTCCCGCGCTGTCAAAATCCGTATGGCCGCTCACGTAACGCATACTTGACAGGCAAGAAAGAGTAGCGCGGTCCAGAGCTGTGTCTGCGTTAGTTGGGGGCAGTGAGATGGTATCTCACCTTATGATCCGATGATAGCCCACCGCACTTCTACCCAAGGATTGTAGAATTGAGTACGCGACGGAGATATGTCCGGTGATTAATCACTTGGATTTCAGCAGGTGAGATGAGCGCAGAATCTCGACATCGTCCGACCAATCAACTTGACAGAAATCCGTGTCGGACTGTACCCCTCAACCTAAGCATAGAATATAGATTATCGAAGATGGGGGCGAGGCATCGTGATTGATCCCTATAGAAACCGCTGACTTCTGCAAGTCACGTCCCCAATAACCAACAGCACGTAGAAGCAAAGATTCATGATATGTCAGTCTAAGCTGCGGTGCGAAAGACAAGAAAAGCGACACGCCCAGTTCTTCTTGATGAACAATGCTTAGCCAAGCCCTATATTTATATCATCAGCGCACTCGAATTGCGCGAACACGGCGGCAAGACAGATACTTAGAAGGATACCAAAAATGTCGCGCGAATTGCTCGATAGACTTATCTCCGTCCGCGCATTCACCACAATTAGGGATTGTGCGGGGAATCGTAGACCAACTATCGCTGTAAAAAAGCCGTGCATCCTGAATTATCAGTATGCTGAGATTCCTTGACAAGCGGAGGACCCCTATGTAGTGCTTCTCCAAAGACCGTTAGGGTATCATGTCACAAATAAGCTGTGTGTACCTCCACAGCTCTACCCCAACTCTTCGACGTTGGTTCTGCCTAGTGTAGTCTGGAGGATGTCCAACGCAGTGGTACGGAGCGAGAGCGGACTTTCGTGAAACTCGATGCCTCGGTCGTGAATGCATAAGCTCAGATGAGCGTGTTTTCACGCTGCGTCTACCTCGTCTGAGTCTTAAAAATCGCTAAAATCGATTGGGATGACATACGGTTCAGGCGAATGATTTGATCCAAGTATGACGAAGTCCGGGTCATGGGGTTCCGCCCATCAAAGAAAACGGTGTCAACTTGTGGACTTCTGGAAGGAGGAGAAGAAGACACACCTGAGGACCATAAGCTGTCGAGACAGACGCATACGCATGCCGTTTTCTGCCCATGGCAACCGGAGCTCCCATACCGTCCCCTCGAGTGACAGAAGCTAATGAACGCCGTCACTCGAGCAGCGTCAGACCAGGACGAGGAATGAAGCTCTTACGACTGTGCATGGAACATGTCGTGCATAAGTGAGCGACTGGATGAGTGATATACGGCCTCCGTGATATGGATGAGAGTGACGTACCAATAGCGAAATTTTAACACGGTCGTAGTCCATTGTAAACTGGATCCAAACCCCTGTGGCTAGCTCGTTTTTGGCGCAGAACTTGAACAGAAAGCCAAGCACGCCGTCTGGATGGGGTATACCTCATCGGGCAACCGAGATCGATTTATGCGACAAAGACACTTGTCCCTATAATTCACAGCAGGATCAGCAAACCACGAGCATATGAGCGATAAGTTGGGAAGAAACAAAACCGTCCAGACCCGGACCGTTATCAACGGGCTATGTGATATCCAGGACGTGGAATTTCCGGGCCATGTAACGTGCTCAAGTGTTCCGCCCTTGTAAGCCTAGCAAACGGTCAACAGGCGCGATGACTTCCAAATAAGAAAGCCGCAGAGTCGAGGGTGTCTAGACGTGGAAGACAGAAGTCGAGACAATGGTTGACTCTGCCAATGGTTGAAACGTTGAAGTTCAGCCGGATCAACTGGGCCGTCGTTATCTTATCAGAGCGATCAGCCAAGTGCGTGCTGTTTGTTTCGACCCCAACGCTCATTTCTCTTCTTACCAAGTTGCCGTTCGCCAACAAACGGCGAGCTCAAAGTCTATGAGCCGCGAAAAATGTTGTCGACATCGTCATGGGGGATTCGGGAGCTGCTGAAGAGGTGCATGGCGCTTATGTTGGAACACAAAGGACGTGCCGACGTCTGAGGCGCTCAATAACGGTGAGTTGTAGCGGTACTTTTTTTGTTCGTTCAGTGGTTTCTTATTTCTGGCAGCCTTCGACTAGGCCGACAATCAATCTTCGCCATCCACATAACTCGAGTAATATGCAGGATGCGATGAGAAGATCACTGGCCAGATTCTCGAGGTGTCTATGGCTCATACTGACTTTGAAGAGCAGTTTGCATAGCACAGCCGCTACCACAGCCTCAGGTGCCACAATCACAACGACGGCGCAAGACGAGCCCGGTCTTGGACCGAAAGCACCGCCGCACGAGCGCCCCCGTCATCGACGGCTCCAATATCTCGAAGCCCAAACTGCGGGTCTCCTTCATCCTGTCCCAACCGCCATCGCAGGCTGCCGTCAAGGACCAAGATGTCGTTATCGACATCGACGAACCCTGGTCACTAGGGTCAGACATCCATCTCCGGGACGATATCTCCGCGCCCGAGAAACCCGGGAGAAAGTGCTTTAGTACACCCAATCCTGGCGAGGCATAACCGCCTACGCACCGTTCTCTCATCCGCCCTACGCCCCCTTCGTCGTACACTCCCGGATTCAGACCCCGCCCCCTGCCCGCGTATGTCATTTACACCACCACCCCCATTGCCTCAGAGAGAATCGTCGTTCCATCTACTCCATAACCCGCTCCTCCTCCGCATACCGCTTCCGCTCCGACCCCGCCCAACAGTACGCCCACCTTGGTTCCCTGAAACCTCTCCTCCACCTATGTCATCGGGCCACCGCCGGATCTCGACCAGGATGCCCGTGTTGCGAGTGACGGCGCTCAGTCCGCGAGGAACGGCCGCCAACAGGAGGGCTCGAGGAGCGGGAGGTGGAGGGGTCGCAACGGGGAGGGTACCGAGGAGCAGTTCATTTGAAAATGGGGATGGGCTGGCCGTGATGTGTCATGCGGGTGGGTATTTTCGTGATCTTGACCTCCGCAGAGGACTGATCATTTTTCGATTCAGGCGGGACCTATGACATCGGGAGGGATAGGGAGGAGGTAATGAGGAAGGATATGTAGGCAGCGGAGGTAGGGGGGCGGATGGAAGTGGAGTGAGAGGTCGGCGGGGACGTTCGGCCTTTTCTCCACGCGACAGGTACGCTGGTGTTCATTGTTATGTCTCGGGGTATGTCTAACACGTTGAATCAGCTCCATTACCAACATCACTGCTTCGCCAGCGCGGCGCTCAGTTTTCCCAGCTGCGACGGGCTTCAGTCTCCAGCGCGAACTCAACTCCACGGCCGGGCGAAGCGTCCTTACGAGCTCCGCAAGCTGAACGCGAGCTTCAAGCTACGTCCGAGGACAAGATTGATGTGGAGAAGGTGTTTATGAATGTCGACCAAGGTTTTCCAACTCGGGATGGTGCGTTCGTTTTCGGTTTCGCGTCAGTTTATCTTACTCACAAGGTTTGTAGATACTTCATATTCTCCGTTGTTTCCGTCACCGGCTCCACGATCACCTCATCCACTCGTTCCATCACCATAGTCGAGACTATCTTCAATATTCGGCCCCAAGTCCATCACCAGCGCAAGCGCGAGCACGATTGACTCCTTCACTGCTATCCACCTCACGCTGTACGCTACGTCTTCGCTTTGTTCTAGTTCATCGCTTGGTCGGTAGGGACGGTGACATCGATATGAACGAGGGGGTATCGGCTGCGAAGATCGGCGTCCGAGATATCGATGCTCGCACCTCCGCTTCAGAGGTTTGGCCGGTCGTGAAGACTCTTTGGGCGGGGCTGCAGGAGCGGATAAAGAAAATACGAAGGGACGCGATGAAGGTACAGAGGGAGAAGGAGATTTCTGCACACCGTGTCACTGGGAGCGGCATGAGGAGCACGTCGAGGAAATTATACTCGCTCGTCAGCACCTGCGCCGGCGTCCACCACCTGGTCCGCCGTGTCGATCGAAACGGGCGAGTGGAAGGCATTAACCTGATGGATACGCAGTTACCCTCGTTGTACCCTTCATGACGGTAATAAATGCATTCAGGATGTGTACCGGTGGTTTACGAAGAACCCATGAGACCTGGCGCTCGGGTGATAATAGTACAAGGGTAAGGGAGGTGCGGCCCTCATACGATCCAATCCTCCTACATCACTCTCCCTGGTTCTTTCGAGTCTCACGGGTCAGGTTTCAGTTTCACCATTATACAGGAATCCCTTTCTTTTGCATGGCACACATACACTGGCAGCAAGGTAGCAAAGCAGCACGATAACGAAAGACACAGGAAGAAAACAGAGAAAGAGTGAACTATACGTAAAGGATCAATTAGAGCGCACCCGCTTTGACGGTCCCGGAATGTTGTCGTCGTCTTCGTTCGAAACCGCTGCCCTTTTCATGGAGGCATGCGGACTCATAGTCGACTCCGTTCTCGCGCCATACACGTGCTGCTCATCGAGAAACCCCTCGATCTCGACATCGGAGTATCCACGATCACCCCGACGCACGACAGACCTCTGACTATACGGATCATAAAGCCATGAAGGGTTCCGGCCTTCGAGCAGCTGACGCGTGTCTGTCACTGCATCTCTCGATAGCGCGCAGCGGATGTCTGAAATTGCACCACTGATTGCGGGCAGAGTACGATCACTAGGCCGCTCGAGGAGACCGTAGATCTTGTCAGCGGGGTTCTGGACAGCAAGGCGCAGACGGGCTCTGTCGAGTTCAAGGCCTTCGAAGGGACAGCATGAAGGCAGGGGAAAGAAAGGACAATCGAAGATGAAACGCACCCAAAACTTCCTCCATGGTCGTCATCGCACGGCCCTTCCACGTAGCCATCTCTGTTGTTCCCTCCTCAGCACGAAGCCTCCATTTCCTCAAATCCTCCTTCAAAACGTCCACGGAGGCAACGGAGGCTGCAAGCTGATTTTCAAGGTCCTTCACGCGGTCTTGGGAAATCGCTAACTCCCCTTTTAGCTGCGTAACGTCGTCTGCACTACGCTCATCGCTCGAAGCGACTACTGGCAAGGCAACGCGATCCTTCTCCGAATCCCTGGTGTGCGTCTATAGTCAGCAGGGCCTGATCCAACTGTCCTCGAACACCTGTGAGCTCCAGCGATATCGTCTCATTGGAGCGACGTAGGGTGTTTCGTTCTTCGCGCAGGCGATCGACTTGTTTAACAAGTATAGATATGGTCTTCTGTCGCTGGGAGTTTGCGGCATTCGCGAGCATGACATCTAAATTGTTGCGGGTAGTGATTTCATCCCTTTCCATACTCAATGTCGAAGTGTGTTCGGTAGGTGGCACGGGACCAGGTACCGGCGAAGGAGGTTGGGGAGAGTCTGAAGGAAGAGGCTGCTGGGAAGGGGGTGCATCGTGAAAAAAGCCTACACCATCTATCGCGTCTTTCGACTGAGAATCTACCACCGTGCCCGCCGCCCGGGCCTTGGATTGTTCCTTCACCTTTGGTCTCGACTTCGCACTCCCCGAAAGCTGGATCGTCCATGCCACCCGTCCCTTTGACCTCCCACCCGCTCTACTCACGGGACCACCAGAAACATCACCCCTAACCTCCTTCACCTTTCCGTCGACCTTTCCGGCCGAATTGACCCCCGGACCAGGCTTTGACTTCGAAGCCTTGCTGTTACCGCGTTCGGGTTCCAAGAGTGGCCGTTTCTCTACCGATAGCGTCTTCCTCGGCACACGCGGCTGGACCTGCCAATTATTGTTGAGGGCCCATCTTACAAAATTCGTTGTCAAATTTAAATTCTTGGGCATGTCGAATAGGGCGAAATTGGCCTTGACGTAGCAAGCCTGCTTCGCTTCATGACAACCTGTACAAGCGAGCTGTGGGCGCGCTCCGTCTGAAGGGGTGGAGAAGTCGCAGCGGAGGCCATTCTTGCTGCAAACGAGACAAGTCTGCAACTGCGATCAGCCTTGGGCACGTAAAACAAAAGGAGAGATAGAGCCTCAGATCAAGCAAATTCGCACCCCAGTAAACTGTCGCCGCCAGGCAGCGCGGGTGGGCCTCGAATTGAGCCTTTTCCAGGCCTGGATGAACTCTGAGCGAGGTATTTCGATCACTGGCTGTTCTTCATTGACCTCGTCGTCGGTACTCTCGTCGTTTTCAGCCCCATCAGTACCCCCATTCTCCTCATCCTCATCTTCGTAGTCGTCCTCATCTTCGTTTCCAGCACGAAGGCCACCACCGTCGCTCTCCCCTTCCTCTTCCTCCTCCTCCGCTTCACAGTGGTGCTTCCCATTAAGACCATCCTTATCATCCTGCGCCTCCGAGTCCTCGCCCTCAGGCTCGGCACGACCCTCACCACCACTTTTAACTCCCAGAGCATCTCTCGCTTCATCCTCGCCAGACTCATATTCACCTAAAGCCGATCATGAAGTAAATCGCGCGTCATAGGCGACGTGACTCACCATTGAGAATGTCGTAGGGCATGTAGCGAGGGACTACTGAAAAAATCCCAGAAAGCTGGCCCACTGCCCTAAGCGAACGCAATTCTTTCCGGCGCAACATTTCGGCAGTATTCTCCACCCCACCCAGTACCATGGACTTCTGCAAATTATTGCTCATGACGGAGACCCCAGACGCGTTGAACTTGAAGTTCTGTCTGAGTCTCGGCAGAAAATCCCGGCATGTGATCACGATTCCCACGATGCACGAAGCACTAGGATTGCGCTTGCGTCCGCCATTCCAATACTACCCATACTTAGTACTAAGTACTAGGTCAACGATTCATCACCTCGTCTCTTGGACCACCTTCACCTCTCTCCAACTTTCCGTTCGACGTACTCCATGAGTACTCTATCACTACTCTAAAATGGCCATTCTATATCTTGAACGGCGGATACATACACGACCGGATGCGTGATAGTGCGTGATAGTGTTATCGAAGTCAGAGATCAACTCAAATGGTGGACTGTGACGAGCCAAGACTGCCCTACCTCGTCTATGCCTGGATTGTCACGGTCGACTGACCGCCCTGACGTTGAGGAGCATCGAGAGCCGACGTAGCTTTTCGAAACAACAAGTCAATTCAATCATGATTCCAGAGCTCTCTAAAATACGATTGCTTTCAGTTTGTTCGACACGGCTGCCACTCTAATCAGCTTCTACAAACTTTGGTATGTCACTGTTCGAACTTCCGCTACAGATTCAGGACGTCCCACGGAACGGAATCCGTAATATAGGGAATACGGTTTCGTACCTGCGCAGATAAACGACGGACTGCTGTGAACCCCTCGCCATGTACTTGAACCTAGGGACGTACTCGAGAGGCCTATACTGCATCGTCTCTCCTTCAACCTATAAGACCGCTCTCGAGTCTTGAAGCCACTTACTGTGAAGGTTGTCAACACCGGACTTTCTGACACGAACTTCATGTCCTTGTGTCCTGAGGGTCTATCAAACGATAGTGTCTACACGTGTCCTTAGGATGGCGGAGTCATGCAGAAGGCGCGAATCGGAAGGGTGTCAAATCGCATCTTCGAATCTCAGCCATCAGTCCGCTTTCTCTTGCTCCTCATACCACCACCACCCACAGCGTCGCGGGTCTGCTTGATAGCTTCTTATGCGCAGTAATCCAGGCCATTCAAAGGAAGTCGCTACGTACTTCCGGGAATCAGATGTCGGGTACCCGGGTAGTAGTGAGGCGAGAGAGGGAGGTATCCCAGCTTAGACCAAGTTTAGACTCGAATCGCGTGGCGAGTGGCGACAGCTATTCTCCTACTTTATCGTACTGACCGTCGGTAACCGTTTGATCAGGTGTCTTGACGATGACCAGACTATTCCGTGTCTTCCTAATAGTGTGCTAATAGCGCTCGATCAGACGTCTTGCCTACTGGAGTGAGTACTCGACCGAACTTCGTCATCCAATCTTCTCTCGGTGAGTTCTGCTCTTTTCAGCTTAATTTGGTGGTGTCCCCAGGTACTTAGCCGTTTCTCTCCATCGACAGCTCATCGACGTTGTTGGGAAGTCTCACCATGATTTCCTGACATCGGGCTGAGCCCATCAACTCTGGTCAGAGAGTTAAGGCATAGCTGGATGCTGTCGATGTGATATAAGATACAATCAACGTACGCTAATCTCTATCCGCCTTATCCATCGTTTTGATATTCGACTCCCCACCTAGCTGCTACGTACATTCTCGCGATGGATGGATACAAGTCCGATCGAACATTACATGAGCCTCGAAATCAACTCGAAATTCGCGACGCCATGGACCCACAGCCAATCATAGAGGGAAAGAAAAGATATTCATGACCGAAACCGAGCCGACATCAGAAATTACACGAACGTACTACCTATCATGCCTCCCATCCCCATCCCCAAATACTCGTAAAAAATAAATCAAAAAAAAAGCACAACCTTTTATAGTCCACTCCCCATCCCCATCCCTTCCATCGCTCACAGCGCAAACACATTAACATCATCAATAAACGACCACGCCGGCGCCTTCCCCCCATGGAACGCCAGCCTATCACTCCCGCGCGCCGTCACCGTAAGCTCATAAAACGTGAACGGCTGGAACCCCGGCCTAATCGTCTTCACAATCGCGCCATTCCACAACACATCAATAAACGCGTCCTTCTCCGCCTCCGACCCCGCATACAAGCTCGACTGGAAGAACGTGATCGTATACCTCTTCCCCGCCACAGTCATCAGCGGCGCCCTCGGCATCAACGTCCCCGCCAGCGCGTCCACCCCGCTCGCAGACCCGAGGAGGGCGACGCTGCTCCCGGTGCGGGCGTACGGCGCGTAGTGGAAGATGCTGGCGTCGAGGGAGCCGCCGAGGGGGCTGGTGCCGATCCAGGCGGGAGTAGGAGGCGGCGAAGCAGAACTCGTCCCCGCCGCCGCAGGTGTACCCCTCGAAGCCGCCGTCGATGACGAGGGACTTGCGCTTGTACCCGCGGGAGTAGGTCACTTTGAGGTCGCCTTGGCCGTAATTGACTGCGGTGGACTCGTCTGCGACGAGGTAGTACTGTCAGGGAGGGGGAGGGGCGGAGGTTAGTGTGGGTCTGGAGCGGGGTGGGGTGGGGGGGGGGTACTCACGAAGCTGCAGGTATAGGTGGTGGGGACGCCGTTAACGAGGGCACGCCAGATGTTGAAGTACTGGCAGGCACCCCCGGCCCCGTCGGATCCGCGCGTGTTGCAGAGCGCTGCGCAGGCGTCCACGTCGTACTTGTCGATGAAGGCGAAGCCCATGTACTGTCCAACTCGTCAGTACCGTGCTCCACGACAAGTGATAGGTGAAGGAGGATGGACTTACCCCTGGTGCGTTGTTCGCGCCGTTGGTGGGACCGAAGACGATCTCGTAGCCGTCGGGGGTGGCGGGGTCGGCGAGGGTCTTGGCTGCCCAACCGCTGCTGTTCTGGATGTAGGTCAGGCCGGATGGGGGTTCGATGGACTGCTGGCCGCCCCGGTTGGTCTTCTCCGCTGCAGCGTGGATGTCCCGTACACCGCGCACTTCAGGTTGGAGTGTTCGCCAAAGACGAAGTCGAGAAGGTAGTTGTTATATTCATAATACAGGTTGGCGAACACTACACCGAAGGAGGGTTAGGATGTGGGAAACGGGTCTGGGGAGGGAGAGGAGGGACGTACCACAGCCGTTGACGCGACTGCAGAAGTTGAGGCAGGCGTCGACGTCGTATGTGGCGTTGGAGACGACGGTGTAGGTGAGATACGCCGTTCCCTCGATCGAACCATCCCTATCGGTCAACCTCGTACCCGTGCCTGCGAACACCTGTTCGTACCCAGCAACAGTGCGTCTCGACAAGTCGACCGTGGGGCGGGCTTTCGCTGACAGCAGGCTGACTGTGGTTCCGGAATCGACGACCTGGCCGTCGAGGGCGGTGACGAGGGTGTCGGGGACAGGCTGGTTCGGGGGCGCGTCGTCGGTGGCACCGGCCTTCTGGTCGACGAGAGGGACGGTGACCGCGATGTTCTGGGTGTCGGTCGTCGTGCCATTCACGTCGACCTCCTGGGGAGTATTGGGGATACCTCGCTGTGCAGGGGGACGATGCCTGAGGTAGCAGCTAGGACCCAGGGACGAGGTGAGTACCTATCAGCAAGGGGGAGTCTCGAGATGATGGCTTACCATTCGCCGTTATAGCTAACAGGGTGAGAGTCAATAGACGCGAGAAGGATTGCATGTTAGGAGAGGGGGAACGCGTTCAGCGAAGTCGTCCGGTGAGAGAAGCCGTCCGAAGTTGAGCTGACTTACAGTGGTCTCCCTCTCCGCTCTTTATACCCTCGGCCCACGCATGCTGGTGTTACGACAGCCGGACCCTCGAAAGGCTCTGTGCAGAATACGTTCCGGGCCCTGGACGTGCTGACAACATCATGGTGTCCTTCCTCATCCATCTCCAGATAGATGCAGGTGGCAGGCAGGTACGCGGGTGTCTGCGTTAGGCCGTGATCGGGCTTAGAAGGACCTTTAGGCGTATAGAGTAGTTTTACCCTCGACGCGGCGATTCGATGCTTGTGGCGATTGGGTTGCCTGCGCGGACGCGACTGCCTTTACACGAGGCTGCTGCGTGTACCGCTCGTCGTCGTCCGAGTGAAGAGATCATGGTTGCTGGTATGTTGACTTGGGTCACGTGGTCGAAACTGGGAAGTTGACGAACGCGAAAGTGTCAGTGTCAGTTCTGCATCAATCCAAGTCTCTCCCTGCCTTCAGTGCATTCATTCTCGGGGTCTACATGTGGACGTTTCATATCAACTTCATGCCGGTGCGTTCCGGGCTTCTGTATCCGCTCAATAGCCTTATCGCTTCCTGGTCTTCTTCACTGCCGAATTGACACGAAGAGCATGTTCGTCATCTCGAGGAAGCCATGTAAGCCTAGCGATGTCGGCCGACGCGTGGTGCTTCCACGAGAACAAGGTCGATGAGGTATGTGCTGTAGCCTCAGCATTATCGTTGGTAGACGTATGGAGTCCGGAGATATGTTTGCATCAGGTCGCTATCCTGGCTCGACATGTGCCATATACCATAGATTCCAAAACAACGGGATGCGCGGTGAGCATGGAACCCACGGAAAGAAGTCACCTGTTCTCCACTCCTTCTCACGCGAGTATTCTTAATAAAGGGATCGTACGATAGATGTGACCTTCTTTCCTTTTCAACCACTGGTATTCGTCTTCTGCGCTCGAGAGTTCTGCCTATGTTCATAACTATCAACGCGCACGATCACGACATTGATGAAACCGTGATTCGGCACTCTGCATCAACATGCCAGCGACATCATCACCCCCCGGTTCAACGTCAACGTCGTCCTGTTATTCTCGACCACCTCCTCAATCAGGGACGGACTTATAAATAGCCAAGCTTTAATCAGGGTTGCTGCACGGAACGGATGGCAAGCGGCCGGTGCTTATGAGCCGTGGTAAGGACGCGTCGCAGGTTGGCGTTGGCATCGACTATGTACTTGCAGATTTGCCCTGGGTGCTCGGCCATAACTTCCATGCTGATGATGTGTACGCGATCTCGCGCGACAGCGTCAGATGTCAGCGCTCCAGCTTGAATATGTCTCTACTGCGCTCGCTAAATAACCTTAACGG
>JACGCN010000149.1:0-11493 GCA_014905825.1 Lyophyllum atratum
CGGACGTATGTAGTTATATATTCTCTACTACTACTACTAGCATACAGAGCGACGGAGTGAGAGATAAGATCGGGAGTTTTCCCGGGCCTCGGAGCGGACGTGGGTGCCTACCTTGTTCTCTACCACTAGCAAATGACGCGACGGAGCCGGAGCTCGGAGACTCGGAGAGCGGAGATAAGCTAGGGAGTTTTTTTTTTCTCAGTCGCTCGGAGGGCGTGGTTCCGTCATGCTTCCGGCCCGGCGCGCTTCGATGGATCTCCACCAGATATCGGCTGGGTATCCATCCGCCTCGGCCCGGCGGGATACTGCATATCACCTAGCACTATCAGTGCCAAGTACGTCACGAGTAGAGAACAATCGGGTCGGGACTCGGATGTTGAACACTATCATAGGTATAAATTTCCTTGGAATTCAAAGTGCAAAGATTTTCAATGATGGAAATAAACGCTTGAATACCTATCTATGTACTCCACATACTTCTCCGACGCCTCCGGCGCGTGGCCTCGAGGTACCTATTCAAAGACGTCATTGGCAGAGCTGCGCTTCGGTAAACCGGAAGCTCCATATGTACACATATGAATAGTGGGCCCTCGCTACTAGTAGGATAAAGTGGTAGATACTATACACAGGTACACCAGACTATTGTCGAACACCGCCAACCGAAATCTCAATTTATTTCTGGCTAAATAGCAAATACGTAGTTTAGGCGTCTGGACTTAGATATGAGACCGAGTTCTGTTTTGTTTACTCATTGATTCCATCTAGATCATGGTCTTATTAAACCGAGCCGAGCGCCGTGCACAGGTTGGCGGGATAACGAGTGATAGCGCATGAAGGGCGTGTGCGCCGAGGAGTCGAGGACCCTCGACGCGGGCGATCGCTGTGCAAGAAGATACAGACTTTTGCAGTAGCGGTTTTACTGGCGGTACGAGTCTGGGAGCAACCATCTACCTAGCATCCGTTGGCCTTCCGGATAGGCTAGAGATAGGTGCTGTGGGATATGAAGGCTCGACGGTAAAATTCACATATATGGCCTGCTGTTGGGAAGAAGTGTAAATCATTACGCCAGTGAAGGTGCGTGTCTTGCAATCCATCCGCCCGGAGGTTCACAGTCAACGGCTCGGTGATTACGGTCACATGACCATAGGAAAACAAGTTCATTTGCCCGTCAATACGAGTGATAGCTAATGATGCCGGCCTGTGTACTTACTATATAGTAGTGACATCTTAAGATCGTGGTCGTTGAGAGTCAGTTGTACTCTACCATAACTAAGTGTAGAGACTGAAGGGAATCGCTTCAATCCAGACGCTGTAATCACAGATGCTGTCTGTGTAGAGACACCATAGTACTACTGGTATGTAGTACGATATGTATACCGCCAAACTCTCTCCTACAGCAACACTGATACCTAATCGCCACACTAATGGGGAGTCGCGAATAAGCTACCGATTGGCTGTGGAAACCGGCTGGCTGGCATGGAGGTGAATTGCATGTCTACGAAGAGTTCATTGACGTTCGCCCCGAGTGACAGCTTATGATGGCAAGATGACGGCCGGTGTAGTGACATCTAATGATCGTGTACAGGGGAGTCGGCTACTCCGGCTCGAGCGTGAGGTTGCGCGCCTCGAAGAGCGCGCGTACCGAGCCGTCCATTGCGATGCTCCGATCGACCGGAAGGAAGTCAATTGAAGAATCCTAGTGGAGCGGATGGCAGCCTTGGAGCCTGAAGGGAGTGGCGTGGCGCCAATGGTCGTGCTGGCTGCTCTGGCGGCCGCAATTGGCTTTTGGTTGTGGTAGAGGGTTCAGCCAATCCACTAACGCTGCCTTCTCCGTCCAGTTCCCGCAACGCCCACTTCTTCTTCCAGTCCTAAAACGGTGCCTTTTTCCTCCAGTCCCCGTAGTCCGGACAGGACTATTTCGAACACCGGCTTAACCTATCTTTGTCGAACCCGCTCACTACTGGCGGCGGAGAAAGTCCATACATTATCTGACTGTGGCTGTGACTCGACAACAGCAGAAAGTATGATCTAATGTCAAAACACAAATGATGAAACAATGACCACAAGAAAAAGAAGACAGTTTCTAGTTGTAACTACTAATCCGAGTCGTATTCGCTATCGTAAGCGTCGCGCTCCAACACGATCTCTAGCGCAGCTACCGCCGCCTCGCCAGGCAGTTCATTATACACCCTCTTGCCCCCAGAACTTGACGCGAACACCGCCTTCATCCGCCAGCTGCGCGATGAAACGATCCAGCTGCACAAACATACCCCTATCCACGACGGTCTCCTCCTGCGGGGTACGTCGGCGCAGTTTGAAGCCTTTCTTCTTCCACTTCACGATCCTGCTGCTGACGCCGGCGACCGCATCGGGGCGACGAGAGAGGCGCACTGATCTGGGTTCTGTAGTCGGCAGAGCCCATATCGAGACCCGATCGATGGCAACGTGAGCACCCTGAACGGTGGTTTGGATATTGCCTGCCCGTCAAATCGGAAACCTCGCGTGGATGGTGCCAGCTGCGAATATCACTCGAGAGTAGAGAGCGGCTCCGCCTAGGTATCACATGCTATTTCTTGTAGATAATTGAACCGACAGCCGAGGAACCCTAACCCAGCAGCGCCGGCGATCGCCGCAGTGGGCTCCGGGAAACAGCTATTCCTCGAAACGAGTAGCAAAACGATCAACGAATTCTATTAAACCTCTATAACACCCGCGGACGACTACTATGTATACTATGCACATGCGCTGGGCTAGCACTACATCCCAGAAAGACAGGGCCCCCACCCAGCTCTACAGCTTCGCCTTTTCCCGCACCTCAACGAACAGACTATCCGCCTCTGCATAGACACCACCTTCGCCGTCCTCGACAGTCCCACGGATAAACAACTTCCTCCCCTCCCTCCTAACCAACCATCCGCGACACAATACCACACTCGGTGTAGGCACAGGCTTACGGAACGTAACGTTTAGGTACGCCGTGAAAGCGAGCGCAACGACCGCCGAGCCCGTCGCCATATCCAGCAGCGTGCTGACGATGCCGCCGTGCAGGATCCCGCCGTGGCCGTTCATACCGGTGCCGAGCGAGACGAGCAGGCACGTCACGTCGCTTGACCCAACGCGCACGCTCGCCAGCGCACGGATTGTCTCGCTCGTCTGCAGCGTCACGGCTGTGAGCGAGTCTTCGCGCCCCGGTCCGGGCTTAGATTGCTGGATATCGCGGCCGGTAAAGACCGATGTCGTCGGCGAGGTGAGCAGCGCGTACGCCCACGGTATCGATACGAAGTCGGGGTGGATGGCGGGGGCATGCCTTGCGGGAGGAGTGGGAGTCGTGGTCTGCATCGCGGCCGGAGGTGGAGGTGGTTGGAGTGCGGTTGTGGGTGACGAACCGGACCCTGGCCGGATGGGTTTTGTGCTCTGGCGAGCCGAGGCACGATTGCCGTGTAACCGGTGCACCCCGGTCCCTGGTGCCTGAGTGAGGGATGACTGGTGCGTGACGACACGTGACGACACAGCAAACGAGGACACGCGGGAACCCATACTCGAACATTCGTTTGTTCGATGCATCTTGGAGCCGCATGGGGACACAAATTCTCAAACCTCCGATACCAACAGCGCCGCGACGGATCGTGATAACAGCCTGTTCTCTCTGGGAATCATCTTGATCGAGTTGGCATTGGGAAAGACTATTGAAGACCTCCGATCCTCTGAAAAGACCACCCGTGATTTCAACTTCCAGTCACGTGACTTTCTGGACTACACGACCGCGTTGGATTGTCTCGGACATGTGTACTCCACCCAGGGGGCCGCATACGGAGGCGCAGTAGAACGTTGCATCAAAGGTCTAAAATTTGACGAACCGATTCGACAGGACTTGACCGACCTTCTCTATAAAAATGAATTCCAGGCACAGGTTGTCTGGGTACTCGAATGGAACTTAGAAATAGGTGTACGACGTACTTCCCCACCTCCAGCTCTCCTGCTGACGAATGGGCGATAGATATTCCTTGGTCACTCAGCTTGACAAGCGCTGATGTTTCCCATGTGTCCGCATGTCATGATTCCGCTCGATTTACTGGGGCGCGCGCCGGGGGGTGAGGGGGGGGGGGGGGTCGAAGCGCCCAAGAAAGGAAATACTGGCTAGCGAGGTTATGGTGTATTTCATTCTGTATTTCCTTGTTTCTGATTCATATTTCTTTGTTGGTTTTGACTCCATCATTGTTCTGCAAGACTGATGTGGCGATCGTTTCTGCTCGCATCGTTCAACTCCTCTGCTCGTCTTTGCTTTATTAGCGCAACCGTCGTTATTTTCCTACATCGTCAGCCCTTGACACCCCCGCCATAGTTTCACGGTATATACTTGTTTACTTTGGATTCGCCCCAAAATTCATCACATCACTGCCCTCGACTGCTTCCCCGTGATCCGTAATCAAGCTGTGAAAACTTCTATCATGGTTTTTTTCGGTCGAGTTCCAGCAACTGAACCCGCTCCAAGATCATCCAATTCAGCCCTGTATTTTGCCGATCTGAGTGGCTTAGGTACCCGCCGCCGTAAACCTCCGGTCATCAAATGTATATCCCGCCCCGGGATTGGGTTATGATTGCATACTCAGGTCCGTCCGTAAACCGAAGTTCACCATCGCACAATCCATACACAAAAGCCCTCTCTGCCCCGAGGCCTTGTCTTCACGCGCCGCGGCAGAATCATCTTTTGCGGTAGTCTCAACTTGTCGCGTGACCATCACCCGTCCGAGAACGGACCGTCTACTTCACGAATAATCCGTGCGGTACAGGGCATTCCCAGGTAGTGGTGCCGCTTGCGGGATGCGGGAGCAGGTAAAAATTATACAGACTCACATAACCTACTCGCGCTCGACCTCTCGGTGAAGAATGAAAATGTCCTTTTTGCCCCAAGTGTTGCCTAACCACTGTGTAGTATGAAGTTGCATGAGAGCGAGCGCAATCTGGACACCCAATTTTAGCGCCTCGACCGGGTGCAGTCCACCCGTCTTGAGAACAGCATCAAGTGGTATCGCTCGTATCTTTTCGAAGGGGAATGCGATCACGGTGCGTGGCCGTAAGCAATTCCAGGCGACGTTTCTCTCTCCCAGAAGTGCACCCAAAGATATCGCCGACGCAGAACTCCCATTGAAGCTTTGGTGCACCGCTTGCTGGATCACCGAACACAGATTTTCGATTGCCTTTTCCTTTCCACCAGACGGTATCGTTGGTTTGATGGTGGCTGTGACGGACTTCGCTTCGTCGGGGATGTTGTATCGGACACTGTTACGGTGTTTGGGGACAAGTCAGCGAGACTCGTAGAAATCCATGGAGAAAAATTACTTCATGCGTTTCGTGATAGCGGTTAAGGTATCGTCGGAGATATTACGGGATACTGGTTCCCGGTTCGGCGTGGTCAATGGCTCAAAGTCCAGTTGTCCCCCAGCCAGTGCTAGCATCTGAAAGTTCATCCTCAAAGGAAAAAAATAGTTCGAATGTTGTGGGCATTGGTACTTCCTCCGTGGCCCGTCCACGTACGCTAGGAAGCCGAAGGGCTGCATAGTGAGGTTGGTCGCAGTGACACAATCTGATATCCTGCAGGTTCTCCTGCAATGATTTGTGAAGATTGATCGCCAGTTCTCGCCGTTTATGGTATACTGTCATCGAGTCTGCCGTTGTTTTGGAGAATTTCCGAACACGAGCGGCTGAAGGGAGCACTCTCGCAAGTCGTTTTAACTGGTCGTTTATTACTTTGATCTCTCCAATGTTTTTGTCGATTCACTGCTTCTTTAACGGTCAATCCGGTTAAAGTGGCGTTCTAGGATGGGGGCATACCGATGATTTGTAGTCAACCCTGAGCTCCTTATGTAATTCCTTCATAAGTGCGCCCATTCGTTCCACGGTTTCGCAAAAGATAGTAGCATGTTGCTCGCCCCAGCAGTTGTGAAGGTGTTGTCTGACTCTGGATTCATCCCTTGAGCACGAGAACTGCGCCGGCGAAGAATTCTAGAATGCTCGTATGTAGGTCGTCATTGGTGGTGTCAACCTTAACACCGCCGTCAAGAACCCCCTGAATAGTCACGCGGTCGTGGTCGAGGACCGCCCTTCTTGGTTCAACCAGACCATTGGTACTCATCCCATGACCGTCAACAGATAGGTGGTTTTGCCCGTTGCACAAGTCCATGCAACAGACCGGAAGCTCAAATATGGATAAGCTTGATATTTCATCGGCTGGGGTCAGCTCAGAGAGTGTCGTCCCTCTCGTAGTTTTGGTGGCTGAGCTGTTTAGGGAGACGGTGGAGGCACTCTAGACTCGGAGCTTCCGATAAGGTCTTGATTTTCGCAAGTCTGCTTCGAATGACCGTTGCCTTAGTGTGCGGGGACCAGCCGTAGTCGTGATCGAGATCGGGTCGCCATCCGCTGGCACCTCGTCCAAGCGATGCATAAATCCCCGAACCTCCACCGAGGTCGGATGGGTTGACTTCAGGAACCCAAGAACTAAAAAATGTAACTGTGCCGAGTCTCGGGCTGCATCGGCAGAAGACTAGCTGGTCATCGTCAATGAAACGTGGATAGCAGTGGGGAAACTGAATTCAACTCACCAATGGATGGTGTTGAGCATGAGGGTGAGGTTGATCTTGTGTCTCCCCAATTCATCCATCAAGGCGACGATATCTGATTCGCTCCATCCCTACTGAACTTGGGACCATGTACGGCGCAGACTCCAATCGGCATCAGGATGACCCCCAAGCGCATTAATCTTCTTCTCCAGTTTCGAGTAGACAAACATGCACCCCATCAACAGGGCCAGAAGATCGTGCAGAGATATCATGGACAACCTTTCCTGGTCAACGGAGGCGCTAGCTCCATCAATGAATTGTTGGATCCTCTTAAAGATCAATTCCATGGTGTGCATCTCGGTGATGACCCGCTCAGCTGATTCCGGTGCGTTGATACCGTTCTTTAGAAAAGCATACATGACGATGCGATCTTTCCCGAGACTGTGATGAGGCCCACTACAGACGCAGCAACCGAGAGAGGGTCAGCCATGGTGGTCGTACGTCGATGGTGGTGTACACGGTGGATGTGAATGATGGTGGCTGGTGCTCGTCGAATCCACTTGATCACTTGACCAAGAGGTCTACGACGATGATGCGGTCTGTTGTATTGAGCAACAAAAGGACCGACAAGACGAACACAAGAGCAACAACAGAAAACATTTCAACGTTCAGCAACCGCATCCGGTCTTCTCTTCGTAACAACTAGGTCCTATACCAGGTCCCACCAGGTCGCAACAAGGCCTCTCGCCTCTGGTACTCACCGATGCCGCCAACCTGACTGTCCAATCGCGCCCCGTAGCACCAATTTATGGGCCGGGAGCTTTCCTCCCGCGAGAGGACGATCACCTATACCTTCAGCATCAAGTTTCTTCCTTTGAAATACGACGGTGCATCGTAAAATTCGTCCTCTAAAATCATCTGATACAGCCGGAGTGGGATATAGGGCGAGGCGGGGATAACGTAGCCCGGGAATGGCAACGCTGAAAAGAAGGATGACGGTGAAGTTGAGGTTCTATTCAACTTCGGATTGCGGTCTTACAGTCCTTTTCTACTAGAATAGAGCACTGCAGACAAAGGGCCCGTTTGGATGGCCTCAGTTTCAGCAAAAACTATCAATTTTTCGAGAAACTGAGCAAATGGAACTGAGACCGTTTGGATGGCACAAAAACTTTAAAAAAAAAACCGAAACTGTGCGGCTCCAGCGACAAAACTGGTACTGACCTCGAAACTGGTACTGACCTCGAAAGGTCATTTCTTTGCCGCCACTCAGTATCGCATTTTAACTTCAACCATGAGAAAAAAGCGAGGCCATAATGTGTCCACTATTAAAGTTCTGGTGAAGACTATTTCAGACTTATGGCTGAGTAATCTGAGAACTGCCGAACACTCGGTTCACCTCACAGTTCTCCAGAAACTGAAACTGGACAGTATTTGGTGTCCCGGCGGGGAACTGAATTTCGCACTTAAACGTGGAACTGAAAACTGAGGCCATCCAAACGGGCCCTAACCCAGCGGCGCCTAGCGTCTGAGCTCCACCATTAGGTAACTGATAGGAACCCCCTACTTAATTTAGGTAGCTTATCTAATCAATCGTCATGATCTCATCTACCATCTCTTTCCTACAAAGCGCTCCCATTGATTGATTGATTGATTATCTATTCATACAGCATGGAACCCCAAGGTTATGGCTGATAGAGGTACCTACAATACAAAATTTTTGAAAAAGAATGCCACCACCAAATCCATACAGAAGTAACAGCAAATCCCTCGTCCTCACAATAGTTAAAAGTGAGCCTCCGAAGAGACTCGGTTTGTCGGGTTGTGCGCTGTAGCGGCTCGTCGTAGCCCTCCTGTTCTCCAAAAGGTACCTCCACTGGGTACTGCCCTCAACATAACCATCCTAGCGCACACAGCATGATGCTCGAAAGGAATCGTCGTCTCGGGGTTTGCGTAGCTGTCAAGGCCGGGGCCCGATGAATAGTAGCGAAGATATTTGGAGCGAAGATGGGATAGTCAAAAAGTCAGTCGTCGTGGTCAACGTTGTCCTGCGCAAAGATGCTGTGCGGGGAAGCGGTGGTAAGACTTCTCCTGAGGTTCGGACGTAGCACCCTTGATGATGGAGTTCTCCGATCAGGGACCGAGACTCGATTGACCTCTATCGCTTCATACTTATCGTCGTCGAATTCGTCTCGTCTGCAGCGTCACCGTTGTGAGATAGTCTTCGCGCCCCGGCCAGGCTTGGTTTGCTAGATCGCACGGCTGGCGAACACAGTGGTCGTGGGTGAGCTGAGCAGTGCGTGCGCTCATGGTGTCGATGCGAAGTCGTGGTGGATGGCGGGAGTGTGCCGTGCGGGAACCGTGGGTGTCGTGGTCTGCATCGCGGCCGGAGGTGGTGGTAGAGATAGGTGGAGTGCGGTTGTGGGTGACGAACCGGTTTTGTGGCCAGGCGAGCCGAGGCACGATTGCCGTGTAACCAGTGCACCCCGCTCCCCGGTGCCTGAGCCAGTGATGTCACGTGCTATCACGTGATGATACAGCAAGCGAAGACGCAATTTGGGTTGCTGACTGGACCTGGTGAGGAGATCTGAGAGGGAGGATTGACTAGTAGTAACTCAGGGGAAGATCGCGAAGTATGTTCCATTGCCCGGAATGGCGTCGTGACCAAAAATTCGAAAAGTATATCTTCGGCGAGACTACTGGTTGTTATAGTCTAAAGAGACCGTGCGCGACAACTATCAATATTATCTCTCTCCTGCTCACTCTCACAGCGAGACCGCACACACCAATGTGGGTTCTTATTACCAAGCTTCCAACTCACCGCACCACCATGTCACTACACACCGACCACTGAAAATCACGTGCGAACGGCCACCGAACGGACCACGCCACGCCACAAGGTTTGGTTCTTGCGCTTGTTGGGTAAGTCGACTTTGAATTGACACATGTCGTTGCATGGTGTGTCAGCAACGATGAAACACACCTGATTGAATACTACGTGTATGTACAGAAAATGAAACGGAAAACAATGCGTGAAACATTCCCTGCAACGGATATCCGGCGATCAAATCGCGCTTCTGAAGTGTTCTCGTATACACGATTCCAAAACACGCCCGACATCGCCTTTTAACTGTCGTCGTCTGAGTACCTATTCGCAATCATATAGACTCAGATCGGACTCAACTATGTTTTGTCCCTATTATCTTTGCGCTTTCGGGTAACCTAGTCGCTGTTGTATGAGCTTACACGTTTTCAATAACAATAACCTACTACATGTTCGTATAGATCTCCGAGTAGAAGCTTTCCCAGCTGGTGGTAATCCTCAGTTAGACTGCGACACCATGGAGACGGCGAAGGGGGAGATATACCACTCCCCAATGCGATCCACCATCATTGCCGAGATCTTCTAGGTGAGAGTCCACTTAGTCAAATAGTCAGCGGAGCCTACCCTACTGAGAGATTCAGCTCACCTGGTAGACAATAAACAAACTCGCCTAGTACGGGGTCTTCATGTAGACTATCTAAGAGTCTCTTGGCGCCTGGATCGTTTCCAATTCTGGCGAATGTGAGAGGGGTGGCTAATGAGGTCAGGATTTGATCTTAGGCTGTGGCACCATCGAGCTTACCGTCGATACTGTAATCGGATTTGTGTAAGTAAGCTAGGTTACTTTTGATAACTTCCGGCAGAAAGCCTTGGCGCTCACACTCGATCTTGGAACTTGTCAGTACAGTCTTGTACAGAGAGCGATGAGCTTACACTGCCATCGGTGAGGACCATGGCCAGTAAAGGCCCTTCCATTTCCTTTTTCTGAACGAACGATGCCAGTATTTTATTTTGCAACTCTGTACCTATCTCAGACCTCCGAACTGCAGATTCGCGAATATCCGGTCAAGACCCTCCTCGGTGACGTTTTTTTGTCCCTGCTTTTTATTGAAAAACCGGATGGACACAATTCTCTCCGTCCGGGCAAGCCTGTACACACTTAAGACTGCTTCAAACGTTTTGCGCAAGATCCACCTCCGCTTGCCACCCTCTTCGGACTGCATTGAGTCACTGTCGTCTGAGCCGGGGCATGTTAGACAGTCCTGCACGAAGGGTGCCGACGTTACTCACCAACCAGAATGACCAGATCGTACAGGACTAAAAGCGTAAATTCCTCTGCCATTCCCGGGCGACAGCCTTGTACGATTAGCTTGGCGATCATATTGGCAGCTTTTTTGATGGTATCTGTGCCAATATTATAATCCGGGAAAAAGGATTTGGCTTTGGTCAATCCAGGCTTCTTCTGGAGGAATTCCCTCAGGATATTTTCGCATCTTTCGAGCTGTTCATTCTCTTCGCCCGAATGCGATCTATTCGCTTCGGACTCCAAATTGCTGCTTCCCCGGAAATCACGGTTGGATTCGCCGTCTGATACACTGGTGTTGTCCTGTTGGCGTGACCTTAGGACCAATAGTGCAAGCCGCTGCATGTGACACGCCAAATGTTGTCGAACCGGGGGCCACCGGAACTTTTAAGACATAAAGCGCATTGCTGCAGACCCTGTATAGGCTTTTCGCACTTGGACAAGGCATTTCCCAGACCCGAGTGATTCTCCCGTAGGTGGTTTTAGAAATCCGGCTGAGAACGTGAAACAAAATTGCACGGCTTGCAGTACCATTCTCGACGATGGAATGTCCCCTCGTGGTCGTACCATTCGTGTCGGCTGGCGAAAAGGTGATTTGCCCTGTGGCAGTTCTGGAAAGTGCACACATAAGGACGTAGATCCTCGAATACGTGCCTCCTACATAGTGTCAAGACCATTATAACATGAGTTATGTTTCTGTATAGAATGGGGCAGTAGGGGAGAGGGCATGCGCAATGCTAAAGCAGGAAAACCAGAGTGATTTCGACTTACGTCCAGGATATACGTCTAGAAACGGCTATGATTGCGAAACA
>JACGCN010000150.1:0-10430 GCA_014905825.1 Lyophyllum atratum
GGGAGGTAACGTGCTGTCGTTTAGGACTTCCGGAGGGTTAAGGACGAGGTGGAAATCACATTGTTTGCGGGTACGTGGTTTATCCCCCGGCGCGTACGCAATCTCACCATGAAACAGGACGACCTTTACCGACAATCTCATTCGATTATGACCATCTCGTTCGGTTATGAATACCATGTGCGCAATCAACCACCGACGCATGGTCAAGCTCAAATTCCCCCTATCTCAAGATGCGGCCCGCTCTCCGCAAAGGTATAAAGGTCGCCAGCCGCCACTCCCCCTCCCCCCCCCCAAACACAACGTTATACCGCCTCACCATGCCAAAGGTAAGCCCTACACATGTATTTTGCTTCCACCCTCTCTGACTGGCCCGCACCTTCCTGCTCAGAACGCTACCAAGGTATTTAATGTCTTCTCATAAATAACAACCTCCCAGAAAGCTAATATTGCCATTCATTTACGGCCAGGACACCACCGCTTCCCAGGTAAGGCCTCCGTCTCCTTGACCTTTGCCTCTATCTCACCCTGTTGTTCAGCCCCCTGATACCCAACTTCGGCCCGAAGACTTCCCTCTGCCACGCGAAGGGGTGAGTCATATACTGTCTAGGCTTGCTACATGCGTCTAATATTCGTCATCTTCCCCTGCGCAGAACTTCAAAGCTTCGGTGAGTCTCCTGACGCTTGGGATTCTGACCGCTCATGCTCACTAATTTTTTCCAGCATAAAAAGGCTCAAAACCTCCTCCAGTCAGCGCAAGAGGTCCTCAAGTCCTCCAGGGAGGAGCAAGCCGCGAAGACCAAAGGCAATGAGCTAGCCGATCTTGTCGAAAGCCACTTCGTCGGGTGGGGCACCATGCCTCTAGTCGGACAAGTTGATACCCCCGAAATCCAGCGGGGCACGTGGAATCCGCGAGACCCGATTCCCACCACCGTCGCCGCCTTCTACCGTCGGCTCGACAACGGGCGTCTCATGGACTCGCTCAATCCTAAACATGCGATCGTCCTCGCTGTCGATCTCAGTGCCCTCAGTGTACCCCCTTCTAAAACCTCCGACGCCGCCGCTCCCTTGAAGTGGGTCAGAGAGGCTGTTGGCCGCAAGGGTGTGCTCCTGTTGGTCAATGGCCGTCATCGTGAGGAGCTCATGAAAAAGCAAATGGCCCCCCACACCCATCACATCAGCGAGCTGAAGAAGTTGCTCGAATCCATTCCTAAATCCAAGGAACCGAATGGACTAACAGTTACCCAGGTCCATAACGCGATCCAGGAACTGGAGGCGCAGGTGAAGGACTTGAGCCAGTGGATGGTCAAGGTTTATGACCTCAGTACGTCGTCATATAATATTAGATTTCTCGGCAATTGACATTTTTTTTTATTGTAGCTGCTCTCGAGAAAGACAAGCGCGCAGCCGACATCCGGGTCTTTCTCGCTGCAAACCCCGAGATATATGGCCTTGCTGATAGCTCCGATAACGCCTGCCGGATGATCCTGCGTGAAATCGCTGGCTGTTCCGCCAAAGACGCCCGCGCTCGCATTGACCTTGCGATGGACTATTCCATTACGAACAACAGCAAATTACGCTCAGTCTTCCTCAATACATCGTGGGCCCTAGCGTTGGCAGATCTCCACCAATTCGAGGGCATCCCACGGTCCGCCTGTCTTTACGTCAACTTCCAGTATGAGACAAAGAACGTCGGCATTCCGTTCGCCTTCCATTTCCTTCAGGCCACCGTCATCATGTATCAGATACTATCCTCCACCAGCATTGAGTTTGAAGACTTCGATTTCGCATCGGCGCCTGAGGATCATCTTCTGAACCTGCACGCCGCTCTCATTCTACGCTTCAAGGAAAGCCCGATGGAGTCCCGTGGCGTCATCGATCACGGGTTCCTCGACACCTCCTTCTTCGCCATCGTCACGGAGATGTTCAGCAAGCACCTCGCCCTTGTTAGCGCCCGCGGGGGGGAGCCCATCAACTGCAACTCGAACCGGCCAGGTGGCCGATCGTGGGACCGCGCTTTCACCCCGTACGCCGCGGAGCTCATCGAGTCCGTTGATAGATGGATTGCTGAGCAGAGAATGGCGTATAAAGAAGACAAGTATCGCCTGAAGCTCCTGGAGCAGCTCCCCAACAAGCTCCGTTGGGTTCTACACGGGCAGGTCATCCGCCTGAGTGGCCTTGTCCCGCAACTGAAGACCAAGCTCCCCGTCATGGAGCTGTCGTTCCTGCGGTCGGTCATGCAGGATATGCACACGGTTCAGTTCGCCGTGAACCAGGTGCAACATGTCTTACAATATTAGCTTCCTCGGTACTTACTATTTTTGCTAGGTCTTGGCTTGGTTCGAGCCTTTCTACCCCTACTTCGTCCACAAACGCAGCAAGGAAACCACCTTGCTTGATGTCTTGGGTGACCTTTACCGACGTCAGCACGTCAACGCAAAGCCTCAACAAATTACAACCGCCGTGCTCCACATCCTCGCTTGCCTTTATGCCCACCGCAACAGGGCCCTGACCGTCCTCATGGGGCTTCATCTTGGTCAGGCCCCAGGCTACCTCTCAGACGGCACGGCCTGGCCTGTACCCTCGATTGCTACCAAACCACACGATCCCCTCTACACCCGTCCTCAGGAAGGTGCTTGATCAATCAACGAAAGGCTCGAGCCGTGTTCAACAAGAGGTTTTAGATGAACTTCCAGAAGCGCTGGTCCCCGTCGTCCAATCGGCTTTGTCCCGCACCGGTCGTGGCCTCCAGGATGATATTAACGCCAACGGCTCGAGCAATCGCTCCAACCGCCTCACCACTGTCACGCGTTTCCTTCACCTCGCCTCTCAACTCTCCTCTAACGAGTTTGATGGGAAGGTTCTGAAGCGGCACATTGTATGGCAGATGCTGTCCGACATTACCGGCCCTTGTGACAAAAACAACGTCCCCTACTTCATCGTCTGGTTTGGACCTCCGGCGGAGCCTGACCAATCGGAGTCCGAGCGTGACGACGATGACGGAGATAGCGACTCAATCTCTGCTGATGTCAGCCCGAACGATCTGGCCATCCTGGATGGCCGACTCCAATCTGAGAAGAAATGCCAGGACGCCATGAACACAGTTCTAAAACTCATCAAGACTCC
Organism: Lyophyllum atratum; assembly: GCA_014905825.1. Classification (NCBI taxonomy): domain Eukaryota; kingdom Fungi; phylum Basidiomycota; class Agaricomycetes; order Agaricales; family Lyophyllaceae; genus Lyophyllum; species Lyophyllum atratum. The sequence continues at coordinate 3,124 of JACGCN010000150.1, forward strand.
GGGCATTGGCTCTGTAATGGCATACTCCGATGGCAAAGTGGGCATCAAGACTCGTCCCGATGCACTGAAAGTCGCCAGTGCCTTCCGTAAGGTGTGTCATGTTTTGTAATATATCTCCTAGTGTTCTAACGTGCTCCACGCAGATGGTCTCCACCAGTCTGCAGCATAAGGTCAAGGGCGAGAGGGGCCAGAATTTGCTCTTGCCGCTCCCTCAAACGATCCAAGCCAGCATCGAGAGCCGAATCCCGATCCCTCAGCTCGAGCGAGCGACCGACGCCCATATACAGGCTTATTTTGCACATCGAACTGCTCACGAACGTGCGATGATCAACACGGGTCAACTGGAGGCTGTCCTTGCAGCAGCGGCACTTGAGAAACAGATGGAGGAAGATGAGGACGTGGTGGAGCTCGTCGACCATCCCACAAGCCGGAAGAGGCGGGCGAAGGCGGCTGCAGTCGTAGGCGTTGTTCCTGACTCAGACCCAGATGGTGCGTGACACGGCTTTTTCTTATACAACGCAGCCTCTAAAATGTGGTACCGCAGTCAAGCCCGTTGTCAGAGCTAAAAAACAACGTGTTCTCAACAAGGCAAACACCTCACGCTCCCGTGTGACTGCCGAGGTTATCGAAATCTCGAGTGATGACCAGACAAGTACGTCGCCAGCTTCATCGTGCAGAGTGTATTGACAACTCCCAATCTAGCTCCTCCTCCCGAATCAGGCAAAGACGGTGCGCACCCAGCGTTTGTTATCTAATACAGTGTCTAATGGCTTTTATTGCAGTCAAGCCCGTCATCACTGCCAAGAAACGACTTCCCTTGCGCAAGACCGAGGTCATTGTAATTAGTTCGAGTGACGAGCGGTCTGGTACGTCAGCACCTTCATCACCAGAGTGTCGTCCTAACTGCCGACTCAGCCGCCCCTGTCAAACCCGCCATCAAACCCAGAAAGCAAAAGGTCAAGGCGAAGGTCAAATCCGCCGCCAGGGTGATGTCGGATAGTGATGCGGAACTTGAAGGTACAGTGCCACGCACGCAATATTTCCTTTCTAGCCACTTAACATTAACTGTCTAGTCACGAAGAAGTCCGACAGCGTCACCACCGTCTCTGCTGTTGCTTGCTGGCTGTGCCTGGTAAGCCTTATCTTTTTACTCTCGTCTCGGCATGCTGAACTTAAGGTTGTTTATCATCTGCAGCTCCTGTCAATGTTGAGTCCGCCTCCGTTGACGCCACAAGCCCCCCGCTAGCTGCTGTCACCCCTGATGCATCTGCGGAGGAGGGAGGAGGTGCTGCACCACCTGTTTCTGTCAACGGTGCTGCCACTCCCGGAGTCCAGGATGATGTCGCTGCCGCCATCAACTCGACTTCATCTGCGGAGGAGGGAGGACGTGCCACACTGACCGTTTCTGCTAATCGTGATGCTACTCCCCAAGATCTGGAGTCCGATCTCGCTGCCGCCATCAACTCCATCTTCGCAGAGGCGCGTATGTCTCCTGAGGTTGCTCTTGCGCTGGAAGAGGTCATCATGAACAGTAAGTCCCCTTCAGTTTCCGTCTTTATACACCAAGCTGACATCTTCGAAGGGTCAAGCAGCATCACACACCCCCCCGAACCAGAACGCCAGTGGCCCGGAAATGGAGTCCTTTGCCAGCGATGACTCGGAGACTCCTCTCAACAATGGAGGTGAGCTTTCACACGTTCAATACCTTGTTGTCAGAAACTTATTATTGCTTAGGTCCTGCTGCCATGGACATTGACGAAGATGAAGGGCTCGTCTCGCTTGGCTCAGACGGGGGCGAAGTCATTGAGGGTTCTCCCAGGCATAAGCGTATTCCAGGTGTGTGACTGCTTGTTTACAAAGTTTTTCACTGACCATCCTTCCTTCATGCAGCCCTAAACCCTTGGATCGACGACGAGGCTGAAGAGATGGATGGGGACGACGATGACGAGGAGGAGGAGGAAGAAGAAGAAGACGGCGAGGAGGACGGTTACGACTCTGGTCTGGATGCAGATGGCGAGGACGATGTTGAGATGGAGATCGAGCCTCCCGCGGCCTCGCAGCTGCAGTAGACTATGAGACAGTGCTGCGACAGGTTCGCATGTTGACGTTGTTTACATACCTCATACTTAGCTGTGTATTGGTGTCTTGACCCCACCATCTGTTCTGGCAATAGTATGGTAAAGTCTCTATCAGTCATGTCATAGCTGAATCAATATTTCTGTGCGAGCCGGGCGACGAGCCAACAGAGACTCAAGCCCGCGACTCTATAAGCTTTGACCGCGGCCCATGTAGCCCCTCTGAGCAGTATTCGAATTATTAGCCACCTGTGAGTCATCTCTAGTACTCAAAAATCCTGTTAAAGTCTTTTACTATAGAAATAAATCATGCTACAGCTGAATTCATCTGTTTGTGCGATGGTCACATCCATGGGCCATGCCTGGGGAGTACTTGAGTTATTAGCCACCCGTGAGTCACCCCACAGTCTTTTCTAGTACTAGAAATTACTGCTAAAGGCTTTTACTATAGAAATAAATCACGCTCCCCATTAAATTTGACTTTCTACATGTTGCTCGCCTCCCGCCAGGTCAGCGTACCCTAGCCTTACCCTTCTTTAACTCACTAGAATTTTTTGAACACTCTTAGAAGGCTGCAATGTATTTTAAATTATGCCTCACATGCTATCCTGGCCTTTTAACACCCAACCACCCATCCTGGGCAGTCAGAAAGGCCTTCCAAACCCTAGCATGGGTGGGCGCCTCCAGCACGGGCCACGCATGGGGAGTATTTGAGTTATTAGCCACCCGTGAGTCACCCCACAGTCTTTTCTAGTACTAGAAATTACTGCTAAAGGCTTTTACTATAGAAATAAATCACGCTCCCCATTAAATTTGACTTTCTACATGTTGCTCGCCTCCCGCCAGGTCAGCGTACCCTAGCCTTACCCTTCTTTAACTCACTAGAATTTTTTGAACACTCTTAGAAGGCTGCAATGTATTTTAAATTATGCCTCACATGCTATCCTGGCCTTTTAACACCCCAACCACCCATCCTGGGCAGTCAGAAAGGCCTCTCCAAACCCTAGCATGGGTGGGCGCCTCCAGCACGGGCCACGCATGGGGAGTATTTGAGTTATTAGCCACCCGTGAGTCACCCCACAGTCTTTTCTAGTACTAGAAATTACTGCTAAAGGCTTTTACTATAGAAATAAATCACGCTCCCCATTAAATTTGACTTTCTACATGTTGCTCGCCTCCCGCCAGGTCAGCGTACCCTAGCCTTACCCTTCTTTAACTCACTAGAATTTTTTGAACACTCTTAGAAGGCTGCAATGTATTTTAAATTATGCCTCACATGCTATCCTGGCCTTTTAACACCCAACCACCCATCCTGGGCAGTCAGAAAGGCCTTTCCAAACCCTAGCATGGGTGGGCGCCTCCAGCACGGGCCACGCATGGGGAGTAGTCACCTCAGTCAACCCATTGACCCCCCCTCTTAGGTGTCACAATTCCATGGAAAGTTACCCCCTAAGAGGCCCTTTGCCCGGGGGCATCCCTTGGTGGGTTTGGGCCTTCCCTGCCCATGGGCGCCCTAGGGCATCTCTCTGGGATTTCCACCAGGAACACACCCATTGCCCAATTGTGGGTGGCCCGGGCATGGTCTGGGATACCCAACCATATGGGTGTGCCCGCATTAAATAATACCTCGTCACAGGGTGCACGGGGTCCTTCATTTTTTTTTTCTTTTTCTGTAGGGCCTCTTTACCGTAGTCATCTACTAGATGTGGTAAGTTGCTGCAGACAATAACATACTGTCTGCAGATGCCTTCTTTGTGGGGCCGACAGTTGGAGGACTTAAGGTTAGGGTTTCCTATCGGTATTACATGACAATCGGAGGATGGTTGGAGGCAGTGTCTCCACATCCATGCCTAGACTGAAATTGAAATTCAAGACATGAATAATACTCGTGTTGATGGAGCAATTGGAAATCTTGGGAGATGGTACAGAGTGGGATTCGCAGAACAGCTGGGGACAGGGAAGGTGTACCATCACTTGGGCGACTGTGGAGGGAGGTGGAGCCAAGGATTTGAAGGGTGTCCCTACAAGCTGTTTTGGGCACTGCCCACAGGGTGTCCAGCAATACTTTGGGCAACCCACTAGGGATACCCGTATCATAGGGTGCATGTCCTGAGCTGTTTTGGGAACTGCCCGTAGTGTCCACCATTACTTTGGGCAACCCTGAGGGAACACCCTCATCATAGTGGACATGTCCTGAACATCACTGGGTGCAGCCCAAGTGTGCTTGGGCAATCCAGGGGGATCACCCTCATCACACTGGACATGTCCCGAACTCTACTGGGAGCTGCCCTTGATACTCTGGGCAACCCATTAGGGTCGCCTGTACCATAGGGCACATGTCCTCAGCTGTTTCAGGAATTGCCCGTGGTGTTCACCATCACTTCGGGCAAGCCTGAGGGATTACCCTCATCATAGTGGACATGTCCTGAACATCACTGGGTGCTGCCCAAGTGTGCTTGGGCAATCCGGGGGGATCACCCTCATTGCACTGGACATGTCCCGAACTCTACTGGGAGCTGCCCTTGATACTCTGGGCAACGTCAACCGGACCATAGGGGTAATGCCCAGAATTATACTGGGTGCTGCCCACAGGTGTTTAGCAATACCATAGGTGACCCTGAGAACTCTTAGATGACCTAGAGAGGGAATGAGAAAACACTCAGCATGTTCAGTGTTAAACTTATGAAGAAATTTGTGCATCAATTCAGACACAGTTAAAAGCATGATATTGATCAAATTGTAAGTCACAGCAGTACAAGATTTATTTACTCTTCTCCCTCAATGTGATGATAACGCTTTGTCGGGGAACCTCGAGACACCCAAGCCGCTTTAGTAGGCGACCTAGAACGGCTTGCTTCTCCCCTACGAGATATATAGACTGGCCTGCTTGGCTCTACTTCTCCGAGGGGCCTTGCACGTTTATGAGGCGATCTGGAACCACTCTCTTCCATGTAGGTCCTCAAGACAGAGAAATCTACCATGTCACTCAGCCCCAAAGATGATGCGGCACCATGAGCTTCATGTGCATCAGTATAGTGAGAGTAGTTCAATGCATCCCAGAGGTCCTCCTCATTTCCTAGAAGTTCCTCTCCTCATCTTCAACATCTTCAACATCTTCATCTTCATCTTGATATGCCACCTGCGCCGTGGCTTCGGCTAATCGTGCTTCATGAATCTCACTTTGGGATGGCCCCCATGGTAGTGAAGTATCCCAAGCATCGGGGATGGTTTCAAGGCTAGTCTCCCACATAGCACACAAATGGACTAAATGCTGCCTGTCTTGTTCCAACTGATGGACTAGACCAGACTGTCCTTCAGCTTTATCAATAGCCAGATTGATGGTGCACCATTCCTCCATCATCCAATCTTGCAATGCAGATATTTCCCTAGCAAGTCTCCCAGTCTCTTCAGTACATCGCTCCAAATAGAGCATAGCTCTGATGCCAATTCTCGTATTTTCATCGCCAAGCCAGTCAGGAACTTGTTGATCAAATGCTTCATTTTCATTCAAGCCAATATTCTGCCAGATCTCATCATCCACGTCCAGTTTAAACAAGCCCTCTTTTTTAATAGGAACAGGGGCTACTGCACCAGAAGTCCCTTCACCACGGCTGAGACGCAGAGATAAGTCTTCACACAGAGCGTTGTATTTGTTAACAAGCTGCAGTATGCCAGGTTCATGTCTTTTCACTTGGGAGGAGACATGATCATGTAATTTTCTCTCTCTAGATGTGGTGGAACGATAAGCCCGTTCTAAGCGCTCTAGTTGGAACTTGCGGTCACGAATACGTGTGCAGATTCGCTGTTTTAGTGCCTTTGCATTCATTTGAACTTGAAGAAATTTGTTGTTGACAAGTCCTTTCAGATTAGCTCGACCATCCACCCCAAGAGCCTCCCGTTTCTGTGCAATAGTTTTTGCCATAAGATCTAGTTTTTCCTGCAGGGCTTTTCTTCCAGTGAGAATTTCATCTGCATCATCATAGTCTCCAGACAGTAATAACGAATCCAGATTCTCTCTTTCTTCAGCACAAGACTTTCTTAGGGCCATCAGATTCAGTATCTCCTTTATAGCTTTGCTTGCCAAAGACTTAGATTGTCGTGCAAGAGGCTTTGTTTGAGCAGTAACTTGGTTCTCCCATTCAATCTGCAGCAAGTCCAGATCCAAGTTTAAGCTATTCAATGTCTGGAGGGCATCTTGCTTTCGCTCTTCGCATGCATTCCATTTACGAGTAAGCCATTTGCCCATGTTTAACAGAGACCTTTCTAGTAAAAAGTGGACCTGGGTATCCAGCGAATAGTCTTTTATAAAACCAGACACGCGTAGTGTTGGAATTAGAAGCTTTATAGAGCTCCAAAATCGTTCACAGCCTTCACCATCTGAAAGGCCAAAGCCTTTGCATTTGCGCGGGTGATAAATCAATTGACATGGCCACTGGTGCCCATAAGCGTGCAGGACAGATATTCCCCAGAGTATGCGCTCCCTAAACTCTGGTAAGAAGTCCCACTTCTCACAGCTACGATGGAGCTGACAGCCAATATCATAGAGAACACCAACAGTCATATCTGTCGGAAGATGATGAAAGAGTTCATCAAGTAGTGCGAAGGCATAGTACTGCCGTTCACCAGCTTCAGTCATGTTAACCAGCCACAGGACACGATCATGACGGCAGATTAGCGCCATGAGTCCAGTGTCCTGGAAAACCTTAGTGCTAGCTTTGACTCGCTTCTCATCTGCAGCTTTAAACGAGTCATGACAGCTATCCAGAGCAGAGTTTGGAACCTTCATGCGTGGATCAAAGCCATCCGCAGGTTCAGAAACTCCTTGAGGTGGGCGCACAGGCCGCAGACCCTCAACAGTAGCTTTCATAGCTTTAACCTTAGCCTCAGTGAGAAAGACAGACTCAGGATGAACCATAGCTGGTCCACGTCCAGTGCCTTTCGCAGGTGTGGTGCGCTGCTGAGAGAAGTTAGCGTCCATCTGAACAATCACATCAGCACTGAAATATTCATCAGCAAAATGCATCAGATAGATCGAAATAAAACTTACAATGAAGATTGATCTACAAAGTTTTTCCCTCCAAAACAAGCGGGACATCTTCGCCGCAAATACTCACTAGGCCTAAGTAATTCCTCGGCTTCCGACTACGAGAACATGTAAGTTGTATCACAGCAAACTCATCAATGAGACGGCGTACAATGTCTGGTTCACTGTTGCTATCATCATGATCAAAA
>JACGCN010000151.1:0-10135 GCA_014905825.1 Lyophyllum atratum
TAACCCATTGTTGGGGATTCTTCTGACTGCTGCACTCTGACCGGCAGTTCTATATGCGGCTTGCCATCCGAGGTTATGGTTTCTGGCGCTTCGGCTGAATCTCCAGATGCCTCTTTCAGCAGAGACACCGCTCGTAGACGTAGGGGCGTGATGGATTCGGTCTCTTGAAATTGTTCAAGTAGCGACGGAGTTATTCCTGTCGAAAGATGCTCTTCAGGTGATTCATAATGACCATTCGCCTTGATTGGACGGTCGTTGTCTGGGATTCCAGAACCATCTTCTTCAGGTAATCCATAATGACCACTGGCTTTGATTGGACGGTCGTTCCCTTCCGTGAACACGTGCTCGCTTGCAGGTAGCACATTCCCATCGGTCTCCACCGGTGATAATGTATCAGGCTCGCTCTCGGACATCGTTGTCGCGGGTGCTGAGGAGTGCTCTCCAGGGGCTCCAGAACCATCTGTCTCGACAGGATTATCAGTAGGCAGTGGACACGGTATTGGTACGGATGAAAGTTTCATATATTCGTCCTCTGAGCTGTGATCTGACCAGGTTCCGTGTTCTTGGAGGAACTCCTCGCATGAGGGTATACTGTTGTCTTCTACCAAGGAGGAGGTTGGAACAGACGATGACAGCACACGCGCATTATCGAATTCTTTAGTAGTCGCATACCCTACAATCATTGCGATTGCCCTGATGTCTTCGTCATCTATTGCGTCACCAGCGTCGAGTCCAAGCAATTCCCGACATGGTTCGATAAAATCGTAGCAATGTTGAACCCAGTCTATAAGAGATGTTGGAGTCTTCCACTTCAGCTTGTCCAGGCTGAGAAATCGAGGCATTGGAAGTTGGGTACAACCGTGTTTTATCTTCCATGCGACCGCGACGCGCACACAGTCTTCGATAGTAGAGCTCACTAACCATCGTTCGACCGTACTTAACTCCTGACCAAGAGCTCGAGCTATGTCTGCCGGCGTTAAGACTGACGATGCCGAGGCCCAATCATATACTCTGCGATTCGTCGCCATAATTGTTTCCAGCTGGGACTAGGGGTTCGACTGTGCGGGATCCCTAGTGCTCAGGTTGTGGCGAGTCGCGGCGATGGACTGACTGAGAGAGGGGGGGAACTGAATTAACAGTGCCGGTGATTAGACTCTACTCGGGATATTAGAAACAGCAAATTGTTATTCGCGCGCGTCTTCAGTCAGTATTATTGTTGCTTTGGTGTTGCGAATCGACGATTGGAATCCTGGGTTGGGGCATTGTATCTATGTGCCCAAATTATAGTAGGCTCCGGTGGAGACCGTGGAATAGTCTTTGTTGATGCGGTTGTCAGGTGGCTGGTTGCGACAAAGGCCATGTCCTGCAACTCCTGCCGACAATGATTCTGGTATCCCCGGTGACTGCTCCAGGAATTAGCTCGAGTACTACACTTGAAACAGACCGGCCTGCCACTTTCACAGACTTGCACTTTCAGGAGTCTTTCACATATTTCACCGCCCATTCCGGACACCCACACCCATCGCTCGTCCGCCTTGATGGATCGACTCCGTAGATTGCCGCCACGTTTCGCATTCATTTTTCCACATCCGAGGTTTTCGTTGCGTGTAACAAGCCGGAGTCTTCCGGACACAAAGCGGGATGTATTCCTGCCGGCGCTGTCCACCGACTTTGTGAGTACATATATCTTTGCCATCCAGTCGTCGCTCGCCAGCTACCGAGGACCTGCGCTTTGGTGGTCACCATACCAAGTTAAAAAAGATGAGAGTTAAGCGATCTCTGCGGCATTGGTTTTCGTCGTGTCGGATATGTATAGAATATAGACCGATCGTCGTGACTTCGTTCCCAAATAGCCTAGAAGCGTTAGCTACTGAGCATTTTAGAAAGTAATGATTGTGGTATCGGTAATTAATGCACCTCAAAGATTCTGTTCACACATACTGCTACGTGCTGCGTCTTCGGGGGAGTCTGATTACTCATACCGGAGTCAGCGCATTTCGATACCTGCTGAGGCACTGGATGAGTGATGCCGTGGGATGGAGAACCTTAAGGCAGCGCCTCCGTGAGGTTAGCACTCGCGACTGTGCTGATGGTTTTCGAACGGCTTCTTCGTGATCCAAAAATCAAAGGGCAGTGGGTGATGGAAATAACCGAGTGATGCCAAGGAGCAGGTAGGCGGGACCTCGACGGTCTTGTCCGATAATTTACAGGGTGGATGATCAATCAGGTGGAAAAAAAGGGACCCTGAACATTTTGCGAGTGGAACATCATGGAAACTGCTAGATCCGGAAATGAATCACCCATACTAAACAAACCGGGATCCTCGGGAATATTTATTTCCAGGCTGAGGTAATAGGTTTGTCACTGGCCATTTCTTTCTTCCCCATTGTCTTCAATCAACCCGGAACACCTCTCCCTCCCCACCAAACACCTCTCCCTCCCAACCAAACACCGCTGCTGGCACACCTACCTTCTTCCTCATCAGTTTCCATCTTGCCTTTGAACGAACTTCTGCTCTTCCAAAAGTAGCATAGAAAGATGCAGCCACTCATTTGGGCACTTGTTACCATCGGGCCTGCCGCGGTCACAGCCACCTGGAACTCTACAGTGAGTGGCTACGACACTTCAATAGCCAGCAGCACCTCCATTCCGACTTCGATCACGCAGCAGCTCCCTCGCGAGACCGGCATATACAGCTCATCGTCGGCTGCTCAAACGGCATCCATCGGTTCGGATATCGAATGCTATTCTGTCGGTTGCAGTAATTCCACCTGGGCTATGACCTCCCATCTGTCGAATCCGTTTACGTCTATGGCGGCACACTCTGAGGCCGCTGAGACAACAGCCGTAACGGGACTTGAATCAGTCTACCCAAACACCTCGTACCCTCCTCTTCACGGCACCAATGAATGGATAATGGCGACGAGCTCAGTGCCTACCATCACGAAGACCCTCGCCTACGGCGGATACCATAATTCGACATTCTTGACATCATTCGAGTACCCACTGACGTCTCCACTGACCGAATCTCAGTACTCGAGTGATATTACTTCAAGGTCGACGGAAGGAATTTCCAGATCAACAGCGATAGGAACTCGAACACCAACTTCGGCGTCGAATAAAGCAACACTGCTGCCAGAAGTGCCTTCGTGGGGTGAAAGGGGAGTCTCGGGGAAAGGAAAAAAGCTCATGGCATGTTGCGTTGCGTTGACTGTGGTGGTGCTTTTGGAGGTGGGCGCAATGGTTGGTTCTATGAGTTGAATGACCTACGAGGTAGGACGCCGGCTGCATAAGGATTATGGGGAATTGAGGAGTACGGAGTTTGATGCTTGTGTTTTTATGTTTTGTTTCGCTCAGTTTCCAACGTATCATAAGTATTGATGCGCTTTCACCAGCCGCTCACCGGTAGGCGTTGTTTTAACAGTGTTTTCTATCGAAGGTCATTCGGGGAAGTGGTGGCGGACTCGAGGGATGCAGATATGTTGACTTCGGGGGCCTTTTGATATGGGCGATGTATCATAATTGCAAATGGAATGTCAGTCTCTTTTATTTACCAGCTACGGATCCTGATTTGCTCTCAATCATACCAGGGATCACCACCCCACGGGAACGGAGATAAAAGTGGCGGGCCTTGAAGGTCAATGAGCGGACACCGTACTATGCTCCAAGTAACTGAAAACGGCGTATCTCGGGCTGCAGAGCGAGTATAGTCGGCAGTCACTGAGTGGGGACCTGTTCTTCTCCGCTTGTCCTCTCTCGCTACAACGTAAGTCTGATATATCGTTTATGAGGCATACGGTGACTCCATAGGCTTGTGGTTCAACTTATTTTTCAAGAAGAGGAATACCTAGGCTAAAACACTTCAGTATTTCGCCGAGCCACAAAAAACGAGGGGGAATCTCTATCAGTTATTTCCTCCCCGTGTTCTCGATGTTTTTCGAATGGCGCCTCCGAAATCTTTCACCCCACGCGAGGGAAAGGTTCAAGAGGAAAGACGTCGATGTGTAAAAACAGATGAGACAAGTGAGGGATAGAATAGAAGAAGACATGTCGCGTGATAAGAATTCACATCTTGAAAGGCGGAGGAGATTATAAAAAACAGACATTCTTCTACTTCCTGTACACAGTCTCTTCCGGCAACGGAAAGCCCACTCAGCTATCATGAACCCCTTCAGAACTCAGGGAGATGTAGATACAGAGTCCCCATGTCTTCTTCAGAGGTGCCTGTGCTGAAAACAGCCTACGCACAGCGAGCAGATGCTGCGGGATACGCCTGGCCTTATCCTACGGGATATATGCTGGAAAACAACAGGCTCTCAGTGTCACGTGTTCCATTGCTCTAGGGGGTTCGAAGCCGCTAAGACCGATGAGGTACGCTAGATATTGAATGAAGTCCTCAAACGGCCTACGGCTCAGAAGACGCTACTCACCATCTACTCCTGTTGTCCGCAACCATCCATTCTTCTTTTAACCATCCATCATCCGCTGCCAACAGAAACCGCCCAATCCACACCAACCGCGAAAAAACAGAACCGACAGGCCCGAAATTCGCAATCAAAAGCGCAGTCGCCGTTCCCAGGCTCGTCGCAATGGCGGTGCGAAAGATCGACAAGGAGAAACCAGCCCCACTCAAGACAACATCAAGAAGGAAGTAGCATCTGCTATAGAAGAAGACAGCGACGAGCATTCCGACGAACCAATTAGCTCCGAATCACCTGTCGCAGCCGTAGGAACAGTACAAGGTATGTTCTTATAACTAAACACCCACCGTGGCAGAATCTGAACTGAAAGATGTTCAGACGGTTTCTCTGTGGTCATTCCGTCTAAGAGCGGTGATTCTCCCGACGGTAGTGTCGCGTCTCCTGACTCGGTCGATTCCTGCGTGGGCAAAGATGGCTCGTCTTCTCCTGAGCACTCCATTAGCGACGACGGCTCGGTCTCCCCCGTGGTTCCCCCTGGTGAATCCCGTTCCTCATCAGTGGAGTCTACCTTTTACGACTATTGTTCGGCTTCCCCCGCACGCTCGGTCGACAAGGAACATTCACCATCAGGGGAGTCATCCATCAGCCAAGATCACTCACCGTCCCCCGCTCTCTCCCAAAACGACGACCGTTCCCTATCGCCGGAGAACCAGGAAGCCGCCAGTGAGAACGATTATGACGGTCACTCAATCGACAGCATCACCCAAGACAACGATTCCGACGAGGAAGAACACCCGGACCCCAAAGTTTGCACAGTCGCGCAACTCCCCGACTTCGCCACGGACCACGGTGCCCGCTTCCACAGAAAGGATCGCAGGGCAGAGATGGTCCAGATTGTGACTCAGTGGATGGCGGATCACCCACGTGAAGGAAGCTAGGCGCGGTGATCTCAACACCCGACTCGGTATGTGGAAGCTCTGTCTGTGTGGGATCCCTCTCGTCCTCAGTTTTTCACCATGATCTGATTGGGTGACTGGTAATGAAAGTGTTTCTATGCTGAGCCTTCTGGGGGCTATCAATTGGATGCATACTAATCCACTTGGATGACTAAAAAAAAAGCATAGTGTTTTTTTTCACGTCCGGGGCCTGGTTGCATTGTTACTTGTGGGTCCTCATGGTTTGACGGCTGGTTTTTCTCGCGGCTTTCACGAAGGCAGGACTTTTCACACCAAAGTGAATGTCTTTGTCATGTTGATTTAATCTCTTCTTTTCTTCATGGGTTTTGACTTGCTTTTCCATTTTCTGCAAGTAAACAATTCTGTATCCCGTCATAGCTGTCTTTGTCTTCTCGGTATACCTTCTATCGCTATCCCATCGGGATCTACATTTTGACAGGTGTCCAAGAGACTCCTTAGGACATTTAACTCGTGGTTACTCACATGCCGTGCTCCCAATTAGTCTCTTACAACAGATCACCGGCCTCAGGCTTATCACCGAGGCTGAAGGTTTAATTGCAACTATCTGTTTAAGGCTAGGTATTGCGCAGCAGCCCCTTTACCGATATCTAACGTCACCAGCAGTTTGGAGACCGATGATTATGTAGTTTATGAATGCGCGAAAGGCGTAATTTAGAACTTCATAGTTTATATTGTGTATCCAATATTTCACTTAGATCTTCATGAACTACAGTAGCATCGAGCAACATTTCTTCTCCTTCACACATTTCATATGCCGTGAACTATCCACGGAGAACACCTTGGGACCGTCACCACCCTATGTGCTCAGGTACTTGAGCTTCCGTTCAACTCGGCGATAAGACTCTATTGTTTCGTGGATTTTTCCTAATGTTGCGGTCGCGAGTGGCCAGTTGCATTTTCGGTGGCGAGAGAGGTAGTATCAGGCCAGGTATTCAGAGACGTCCTAAACAGGCCATTCTCCCTACATCGCGGACGGTTGGAGTCGAGACCAAGAAACACTATCATAGCATATCATTCGGCTTCAAAGGCCGATTGAAAAAAAACTCACCTGCCCTGGTACGCGATGAAGAGACCGTATTAATGCTTATGTGTGTGTTGAGGCGAGAGGAAAATACCGGTAGTATGATTTCCCTCAAAAATAACAGAAAACAATTGCCGAAAGCGCCCGAGGAGGGAACTCACCAATCAACAAAGTCCCCTCCTCACCCGGCCACCACGCAGGAGCGTCCTCCCTTACGGAGGTGGCTCTCCTACTGTCCCGCTATGTCGCCACCGGGAATCGAACCCACGACTGGGTAGCTACGCCAGCGTAAGACACAAAACCCCGTTACAACTAAGCCACACCGCCTTGGGATAACTTGGTGTGGTTACGAACAATCATGAACCCCTCCCACTCCCGCTCGGCCACACCCTTCGTCTTGAACGGCGCATGCGAGAACACCGTTGAAGATTAGAGATCATCGGGGCAAGGCGACGTGGGCATATCGGATCCTCCATGCAAAGGAAATAAACATCTGGGTGTAAGTTGGTATCGGCGGGAACAGCGTGAATAGGGTTGTATACCATTCGGGAATGACCATTAGTTAACCTTGAGGGCGGAATGGTTGGAGCTGCCTGACGTACATACCATGTGATTGTTATTCGCTCCTATAATGCCCCCAGCAGTGAGATCTAATCTACCATTGGTATTCCGTAATCTCTGTTCGGCGCCTGTGGGTGGGAGTTCACCCCACACTTTCTATAAAACCTTTCTTCCTTTCCCGCTCCCTTCCACTCCATCCTCATCTCTTCACCATCACCAACGATCTTTATCCAACCACATTTCACACTATCCTTTCGAATAAAATCCGACACCTTCCCGCACAATCTGCTTCAAAATGAAGTGCTCCAAGAACCTCTTCCTGGCCCTTCTCGGTCTCGCTCTTGCGGCTATTGCCATCGCCCTCCCTGTTAAATATGACGTAACCTTTGAGCCTTACGACGAAGAGAATTTCAACGAAATTGCTCTCAAGGCTTACAACGAAATGGTTCCCTTCGAGGGCATGTACGACACTCTCATGCTTCCTGAGGGCTTTGAAAACAAGCCTACCGAGTTGCAGGACGAGGCCAGCATCGAACTTCGCAAGCAGATCCCCAACGCCTCCATCCCCATCATCGACCCCGGCAAGGACATCGGCTTCCGCTTCAGCCCCTCGTTGAAGGCCATGGCCAAGTCCGGGATGCCAGACACCAAGGAGTGGACCGTCTGCGAGACTTCCCCCGGCTTCCCATCATGGCAGGGCATCTACCTGAACTTCGAGTACCTCCAGAGCATCAAGAACAACTGGTGTTGTGTCGACAAGCCCTCGCCTAATGGATGCCAGCTGTTACATCCCACTTTTTATGATGCTACTGATATCTGCGCCACGATGCATTCATGTGTCCGCTGCGGATGGGCTGCACTCGCCATTATGGATATCATGATTACCTGTCACAAGGAAAGCAAGGCCGGTGACTACAAGAGGTACGGTTCTTCTTCACCCCGCGTACCGACTTATTTACTAATATTCTGCAAAACAGGCGGGTCATCAAGTGGGAGAGCGGTGCTGAATCCAAGGTCGAAGTCAACGTGTATAAGATGAAGACCTTCTTCCACAAGAACTGAACGATCGGAACTCTCACGAAGCACTGAGTGAAAATCTGGTTGCGAAACCTATGGGTATTGATTATTGCATCGATTATTTTCTTCTTCACCTGTGTCCTTTACTTGTTTGTTCTTACTAGGGTCAAAGTTTGATTTGTCGCTGGGCGCCTTTTGCGGAGTGGTTTTTTTCATTATCTGGTAATCTACGAGTATAAATTGAGAGGCTGGAGTTTTGAGAAATGCACGGCATCGCCGTCGCAAACCAAAGTAAGGCCACCTGTGTGTTGTCCGTGGAACGTCATGACGAATCCGGCTATCACCTATTATTTTCAGCACAATTATCAGTCGATGTAACGAAGCTTCGACAAGTACGGTATATGAAGGATGATGCACAGCAGTTGGATCGAGGTGAAGTTCCATCTGCGGTAACTGTGGACAAATTAATCGCTATCTTATCCGCCTCCGGCTCCAGTTCAAGTGGCGTCCACGTGATCCGCGACTCCGTTTTTCCATTGCAGATTTATGTCCATGAAGAGAATGTTTTACGCCACGGGGGGACACCGAAGCAAGAGAAAGATCCCCAAGCCCCCGGGTGTCAGGTGGGCTTTCTATTTTGTACTTCAGACAGAATCAATAGACACATAAAGGCAGAAAGCTCCGCACAACAAGATGATAACATCGTGATCATTCATCGGATTTAATACAAGCAATGCTAAAGTACAGTGACGGTCCATCATTGCACGGGATTCCAATAAACCTAAAGCCGCGATAAAACGCATAAACTCTTCATACTTCATGACAGAATGTCCATCCTACGGAAAAAAAACCTCGAAACACTGCTTATACTTATACTGAGCCCTTCTCTAGTGACACAGGCGCTAACACATGAACATGACGGCGCCAATGATGATACACACAGCCACCCATATCAGCGCTAGTCTCCGAACCCTTGACGCGTTTCCCTCCGGCCGAGCAAAACTGACATTTTCGGATCCATCGTACATTGCGGTGCTTCGCTTCTCGATATGTGGAGACGGCTCCGTTGGACGTTGAGCTGGATCCGCTAGCTCGATGGCGTCTTCAAGCAGGTTCTCCACACTACTTACCGGCAAAGTAACCTCACCTACCTCTGGCCTGATAGTCCGCCGATCATTCGGAAACGGAATCCCATCCGGGCGCCACTCCTCTTCCACAATAACCGGTGGGTGAGGCACGTCTCCTGGCTCAGCCCAGTCCGTCGACAAGGTATTCAGTACATCGGGGTCGCACGGCGGAATACACCTGATTTGACCGTTGGCTATCTGGTCGATCTGGGTGAACTTGAGCGGGAAGCGACAGTCCACCTGACCATCGCAAAGCTGTGTGCAATCCTTCTTGGTAGCATCGCAGGTATCTCGAGCTTTGATAACAGCCGTTGCGAGCTCGGCAAACTTTCGTTGGATGGTGGCGGAGTTGAGGAGCCAGTTGGTGTGCTCTGGGAAACGTCAGTACTGAGCCAGAATAGGAGTCCAGGAAACCAAACCGTCGTACGGTCCGCCGACGGGATATGACCAGCTATACTCTGGCTGTGCCATCCTACGCTCGACAAATGACTGGCCACCTGCGCATCATCAGCGTATGCCCATCCATCGTTATTTCGAAAACTCCTACTTCCGTGTCCGGCATCACTCCCATCACCGACTCGCATGCCGATGTCGTTCGGACCGTGAGAGCCATCTGGTGTAGATGGGTCTTCTGGCGATAGAGGTTGGGAGGCTGCCGCATTTCTGCCGGCAATTTCGGCAAGCACCCGGGACAGGCAGACAAGCATGATGAAGCCACGCATCGTGACGGACGACTGTGAACTTAGTACAAAGGTGAGGAAACGGCGGTGAACCGAACCAAATGCCAAAATATGAGTTGAAGGGGGATGGAAAAGACTCTTTGCTGTGATGTGGGTTTGGGGTAAAAGGTTGAGGGAAGGAGACGGGCGATGAGAGGAAACCACGAGCTACCAAGGCGAGAACCTTAGGTTACCGTTGTAGCACAAGACTAAACGAAACGGAAAGTCCCTTCACGTGGCAGCCACGAGCTATGTCCCTAGCTAACTTGCCATTTCGATCAAGTGAGGGCGA